>JAGVSQ010000675.1:0-36039 GCA_022683975.1 Rhyacophila evoluta | reverse complement strand
CTTATTTTTAAAAAGTTTTTTTAAAAATAGTATCGACCTGTCTCGGAATAAATTACTCAAAAAATGAAATCATAAAATAATGAATAACGTTCTGTAAATCTTTTTATACGAAAACAACAATTTGACAAATAAGATGATAGTTTTATTTCTACAGTGAAACCCCGGTTTTGCGTTTCTGAAGGGACTGATAAAAAACGTGGTTAGAGGGTAACGTGGATTCGGGGTTAGAGAAAAAAAATGAAAAATAAAATAATATTTGGTTATCTAGGCAGTTCTGAAATTGCAACGCACGTGCGCGTTTAGAATTGTGTATGTTTTGTACAGATAGTTATCTCTATCTCATCGCCTCGAGCTTATAATACTTTTATTCTAAAATGGAGCAGCACACAATACTTTATATATCTACCGAGCATACGGATATCAAAATATAACAACTTGGCCTCACTGCCACTGTAAAATGTTTTGTGCATATAAGGGTTAGTCGTTACATTACTACCCTAATTTCTTGAAGATCATTATTATTAAGTTAGTATTTCTCGTTCACGTTGCCGTCTGATCGTCATAAATATTACGATTTGATTAAATTTGCGTGTATAATATCATTCCGGTGGTATCCGACAGACTCGTTTAATTCAAAAATCCGGCACAGCGCGCACAGTGAGTCGAGCGGTAAGTTTTCAATCAGTTCTCGTAAAATATATTCCACCTAGATAAATCTTTACTTTGCTTCAAAAGCAAATACAATTTACATTATATTTATAGTACGTACATATAACCTCGCGTGGCATACGACTGGTGGCGATGACAACAAGCTCAAGATGTACAAAAAGGTTTTAGTTTAACCATCCGGTATGCTATTTGGAATGTATCAAAATTCCACATTCATACTTGAAAATGACTACAAAAGAAAACCAGCGTTCGTATCCGCTTTGTATACCACAACGTCTCGTTCTGTATTATTTTTGAAATCGCATCAGTTATATATTATATGGGATAAGCACGGCTCAATCGGTTTCCGCATTGCAATGAGTTTGTTATTTAGTTTTAAAATTATGTCCGTGTATTATTCAAGTTAACTCTATCTATTCGATCAAATTCGATTTTTGATTTCAGCATTAGTTTAAGACGAGAGATGAGTCCGGTCTCTTCCGCCTCGAACTAATTACACACGTGCATACATATAAATAGCTACCTGCGCATATATTAACGGCCAAATGTCAATCGGATTTACATTTGTAAGTAAGGATCGATTCCGGTCGAGCGGCGACCGGCGCCCGCGGAAACGTCGCGTAAGGTGGAAAACGGAGAAGGAGTTACGCCCTGAATTGATTAAAATTTACTTCGCCAATCGACATGTTATGACGACGACGGTTTTCGCCAAATAGATTAGATTTGATTCAGTGTACAAACGCGAGCCCGAAATCGAATGTCAGTAAACGGGACACGGATCTCGACCGCTATCGAGACGAAAAAATTATGAATATCATTACTGAAAACATATATTTTAAGAGGCTCAGCGGCTGCATTTTTATTTACCGATATGACAATTCTAGTTATAACGTTATCTCCGTTTCGTTATACGTTATACTATTGTAGCACTGTGTTACGCGCTGGCTTACACGATACGGCAGCCATTCGATCATAGTGAGGTAGCGATTCGGTTTTTATTATTGCGCAAAACAACTAAAAGGTGAAATAGATCGATAGTAATCATTTTTTCAACCATTTAAACTTCACTATCAAAATAAAAAGATTATAGATCTATTCGACGGCGGCGCGCACGCGCACACGTAAGAGTGTCACCGTCAATTAAATACTATATTTTTAAACATAAATCGTTTTTTGAGGATTTTTTTTTTCCGTAAAGTACCTGCACTATTTTCATAAAAGTGAAATGAGCGTTCGTCGAGTTTCAAAAGACCGATTCACTCCCGTTGCTTTATTAAGTTTTATTCGCACCGCAAAGTTGACGCCCCCTTCGATTTTCTCGCCTCTTTGTATACTTAAATCCATAAATGCAAGATTATATTCCGCCGATTGCAGATGCGAGTGCTTAATATTTTGTGGTGTAACCGCTTTTTCTCCGCGCACGGAAGTAAGTCAGCGATAGTTTGACGAGTTAATTCCTCTTCAAATAAAAACGAAGCTGCGAGAAAATTTACGGCTCGCCGCTACTGTGCACATAAAGTGATTGACATTTTACGATATCGATAATCTGGGCGAACGCGAGGGTAATAGATAAAGAAAGAAGTACGTCACCGAGGACAACAATCAACTTTTGAAAGGTCAGCGATGTCGGCCGGCGGAGACTCTCCGTTTGCGAGTTGACCGAGAGCTTCCTTCGGGTGGAAAGTCTCGAAAGTGAAACGGAACAAAATACGAGATGTACGAATTCCAACAGCGCACACTGTCATTTATTTTATCACTCGGTCGGCGGATTTTTCTTCTTCAAACGCCCAAAAAGTTTGCGATCCTCAGTGCGACGCCTCACTCTCGCGGGTCGTCCGCGCGGAAGCTCGCTCGTCCGTTTGAAGAATCAAATGTATAAACATAATTAGGTTCCTTTTCCCTCCGGTTCGTATCCTAGATGGCCCTTTACACTCACGCTTTTCGGTTCAGCTGACGCCTGATGATTTCTCGACGAGTCGATCTCGAGTTCTTCTGATAGTTAAAATAAAATATTTTTATTGAAATGACATCGCTCACCTTCGATTAGAAAATCAATGAAAAGGTATCTCGTATGATAGTTTGTCGAGATACGTACCCACGAAACGCTTATTACTTTATAACATTTTAATGGGTCCACAATACGAAGCTTGTTCATTTTTCATGGCATTTTTTTGATATTTCAATTCAAAGCTATCATTGACGGTCATTAATTTTATTATTCTAACACAAAGAAATTGATAATCATCTGTCAAACCGCACAGTGTTTAATACTGTCGCTTTTTTATTAATTTTATTATTCGATCGCGGATGCAAGTTTTAGGTTGAAAATCGTTTTCATTTTTCCACGGGGAGACGTTGTACCGTTTCAAGCTGTCCTATAATACACATAGCATAATAAGAATCGAACGTAACTTAGAACGCGATCCGTCAGTGCGACTACTGACGAGTCATAGCGGCGACCGTTAAATCGACATTATTTAATTTAGTTTATTATAAATCCTTATTTGACATAATACTAACGATAGTCGCGTCCCGTTTCCCGGTGCAGTCTTACAGCGGTAGGTCGCGCGCCGATCGTCCGATCTACATTCCGCTCTAAAGATGTCGGGCGTCCGATCCGGCAGAGACGGGGTTATTTTATTATAAATGAAGTTATTATTTTTTCTGTCAATGCGCTGTCACCGGACGGCCGCGGTAGCCATTAGCATTTAAGTGGGCGATATGTCCAAACACGCCGGTTCGCTTCACTCCGTCGATCGATTCCTCAAATATATGTATGTACGAACGGTAGCCGGTCGACATTCTCTTACATATTATCTGAATATATAAACACGGCACTCGTATCTTTTTTAACAGATATCTGATCGGCGCTAATTACGTATCCGTTGACATATTCGAGTCCATACGATTGATAATCGGCAATAATAAAAATAACAATCGAAACTCATTTTGGCTTTCGTTTTGCATTGCACGAAATGCGGTCGAAAAGGGAAAAAAGAAGAAAATTTGTGTAGGTACTTACGATATAAATGTAAGTTTGAAATACTTTTTCATCAGATGGTTTTATTTATACCGCAAAGCCGGGCGAAACATTTTCAGCAGTTACTAATTAAATAAAGCTTCCTCGATGTCAATATCGCCCGCGAGTGACTCTGAATGCGTTCAATTATTGCGATGTCAAGATGCCGGCGGTTTTCATTTTTTTTATTCTAAGTCGATAAATTATTAAGCAATGATTTTCGATAAAGAGTTCATGATATCTTCGGAACGAGGAAGCTTCCAAAATTTTATTAGCGGTCTAATTTAGTGGTAGTGGCATGTCCTCTTCCAATCTTGACCGGAAAGATGTGATCGCGAGAACAAGGGGACGAGAGACAGATAAAAGAATAAAAAAATAAAACGGCTTTGCCTAAAATAGTGACACCACATTTTCAGTCGCGATTAGGTATCTTAAACATAATGAACATTTTTGATTTTCTGCTGTGATTCAATTTTGACAAATATATCTATGTTTAATATATTTACCAATGTTCGCACCCAAAGTGAAACATATGTATCTACACAGTGGAGTGTGGAACTCAATGCAAAGACATGTCTTGACAGATTATATTTTCATGAGAATCGGTTGGTCAGACTCAACATGTTGAATTCAACTTTTTCTTCCTTCATTTTGATTTTTAATTTCAATTCGACCGCTCAATCCGATGATCATCCAGTCCTGCATTTTTGATTTTTTAAAAAATGCACTTTCCCTGTATCGCTAAGCATGCACGGTAACTTCTTTGCTATAGGAAGATATAATTTACTTTTATTTCGAAAGCTGTATATTACAGTGAGCAATATTTTACAATATTTTCATCGAAAAAAAAACCTCCATTTTTTTTGGTATGTTCTTCATATGTTTTTTTATGGAAATCGGTTTCATTGCAAGTTGTGTGGGTTGCGTTTACGCTAAACCGACACGCAGAAGATCGCACGATCCGTGCGAGTGTTAGCTAATTGTGCAGTTCGTCATTGCGGCACATTTTATAGCTAAATCATATGGACGATTTGTATATCCTGAAAAGATATCAACGAACGGAAAGCGTTTTTGACCTCGCACAAATTGTGATACGCATCGAGTCATCCAAAAAAATAAAGAAACGACCGGGGTATGAATAAAATATTAGAAACGAGGTCCCAGTGGAATTATATTAATTGCTTATATTGTAGTACGCATAAATAGTGCGTTCGTATTGTAACAGCTTTCCGCCAGACACCGCAGCTAAACACGTCATATGTAGTACTAGTCGGCGTGTAAATATTCAAATTTAATATAAATTTTAATATGGTATCCCAAATCTCCTATAGCATTATATCAAATCGGATGTACTAGCGACTTTATTATCGCGAAAAGCGAAAGACAAAGAACGCTCTGTGAACATATTTTTTTGTAGCGTATGGGCACCCTGAGCCGATACTTTTCAAAATTTTATGGAAAATAATATTTTAGATGCTACAGAAACTGACACCTACAACATGTCTCCGAGAGACTTGTCTTTGTCTGCTTTAAAAATCACAATACCCATACTTCGCTTCGAAGCACTTTCGCCTGTTTGAACCGGGATTTAAAGCTCATTTCGGTGTGTGCGGCTCTGCGGCTTTTAAGGCAAAATACTTTGACAGGTGACATAGTTACGGGGACGAAGATATTTGTATAGGGAACCCACCTTTTTGACATGTCATAAAAAGGAGATATCGATATGCGAGTCTCCGAATGGATACTATAAGTAATGAAACAAATGGGTATTATAATAATACACACACAATGAACAATATAGAATAGATTTTATAATAAAATAGTTTTGAGTATGTTCATATACATGAATGATGTTTTGAAAATACTTTCCTTTCTATATACACAATTCGGATTTTCTTAAATACCAGCTCCATATCTCTGACCGAGTGTTCAAAATATTATTACCAATATGCACATATGATTATATATATATTATAACTTACATAGTGATAGTTTATCATAAATAAAAAGAACCATGGCGATTTTGATCTCCCTGCGAGTCTCCTTCGCCTCTCATGTCATATTAAAAAAACATACTTCTTTACTAGTTCCGATGTATAGAAAATATTTACCATATTTTTCAATAACGTATGCTAGTCAATTGACACTTAACATCAAAGCGTTTGTGAAATGTACTTGAAAAGTAAGTTTTTATAAAAAAAAGGTGGCAGGGCGGCGTCCTGACTCGGAGCCCTACTCCTAGCCCTCTCATCATTCTATATATTATACATCATGTCAAATCGAAAAAATTGCTACGTATGCTTGATAAAGATTACCGTCATTTTTGTACAAAACCATATGTATATAGAATAAGCCGTTTATCGCATACCGCACAACACAAGAGTGGAAAAAAATCTCTATGGTCAGTATTATGATACATCAAATGCCATATTTTACCTAGTTGTATTATTGGTGTGCTTTTTAAATATTTATATATTTTATATATGCGTATATATTTTATATGTCCTATATGGAATAATACTGTACACCGTTCAAAAAAGTTTTGAAAAACATTACTATTGGTTTGATATTATATTTGCCCATTTTTAATGGTAGGTACTTAAGAAATGTCAGATATTTTCTTTGAATAGGTACATAATGATAATAGTGACAAGCAGTAGGTATAGGATAAAGTAAGAACCTAATATCAATATGTATAGAAGCTGTGCGTCGATGCGGAGTCCCCGGGGATGTCAGGAATGCGTGAGATAGCAGACGTGTCACGAGTTCCCTTGTACCTGTCATTTTAAGCGATCTCAACATGTACGCCGTATTTCCTTGTTATCCACACAAATGAAATATCGCAAAAACGTGTTTCCGACTGCCGGAATGTGAACGGTTTTAAAATTAGTAATTGTCGTTCAATTTGGAACTCACTTTGCATGAAAATCTTTTGAAGTCTGTTACCGTTTAGAGTAAAAACCAAAATTATTCAAATTACACGAGAGTTTCCAAAGTTTTTCATGGACCTAAAGCAAATCTGCTGAAATAATTTTGCAGCTGCCGAGAAATTACCGTGCACGCTTCAGAGCTGGAGGCGCACGACTTTACTCGCGATGGGTCGAGCGATCGGCTGACATCTAAAATATTTGTCAAAATAAGTATCGTAAAATGTTTAAAATGTGGAGGTACGCGTGCTAAATTTCTCGAGTGGTCTTCTTCGACCTGTTGAGATCCATATGCTCCACTTTGGGACCGGACATTGTAATATTTTGTGCATAAAAAATCTAACCGAACCGTCGGTGACAACGTTGATTATAATTTGGTTTGCAATATTGAAAGATGCTCTCGGTGTGATCAGTTAATGTTAATATAGTACATTTCTGTATTCTCTAAGACGTCACTTAGAATAGAGTCATGTTGTACTGAAAATTGAAATCATGTCAGATTTGAATCTCGGACAATGCATCAAAAAATAACCACCCGCGTACACCCAGACGGCCGGGCTACTTACACTTCATTTTTCGTTTTTCTTTTGAGTGAACAGGCCCGCCGGTAGGATTAAAAGCGCTATCGCCAATTATCGATACGCCGGGCGATAAAATTGACTTTTCCTCTTTTTTCACCATTTATAAATGCGTTGACACGATTGTCTTGGCAGATTACTTTTCATGAGAATTAGTTGTCAAGAAATCACTCAACCCGATGGTGGAATTTTTTTAATCCACCAAATATCGGAATCCAGCCCGTAATCTCCAGATCCGAAGCGCACAAACTAACCTCTCTCCTACCCGGGGCCGTGGCGTGCTATGAAGCAGAGGCGCGGTAGTATCACGTAAGCGGCGGTAAAAGTAGTGAAATCAATACAAATATTCCAAAAGTGGGGGCGAAAATATTTTATAATGAAAGGTCAAAATTATCCAAGAAAGCGCGATACTTCTGAATGATCTAGATGCGAGATCTAAAAAAAGAAATTTCGGGAGAAAATGGAAAAAAATAGGGGCAACATTTTAAAGACTTGAATTTACCACACGGCCATACTGCTACCGGGGAAAACAATTTTGAAATTAATACGTTTTGGCTGTTTTCAAAAAGTAAATGATATATTTAAGATAAACTTAACAATTTGACTTGAAACACTGAGAACCGATACTAATTATATCGTTTTAGTTATATTCTAATACATTGAACTGATTTCAACGAACTCGGTTACCGAGAGAATTATGAACTTCAATAAATTAGGATTTCCATAAAGTAAAGACTGTTCCCGAGGCTAAATTTTTTCATCAAAAGCGCTCGGACAAGTCGTATCGTGTCTGACTAAATATTTAATTGAAACTATAATAATGAACACCCGACAAAATATAAAGTAGAGCATACTAAAAAGAAAATTTCGTAAAAATCTATGTCGATATCCGATGAAGGCGAAATAAGTAGAAATGAAATTTTCCAGACGGTATAATGCCAAGTGAGAATATAATAAATATACTATATTAGCTTCGTTGGCCATGTTTTATCGACATTATCAATAGTTTTTAATTACTAAATAAATAGTAACACACTTTAAATACCAATCTGAAGGCACCCGTACATGTAAAATCGTCTCTATACTACATAATGCAGTGAAAAGTTCCGTGCGCATCGATGTAAGTTAATAAAAGTAAATGTGTTGTACAATATTATATGGTATTACCGACCGCATTGAAGAGTTCGATTCTGCCACGTCTATTATAGACAGTCCAAAGATACGATGCAGTGTTATTATTTGAATTCGGGCTACTCGCCGAGACCGGAATAAATTAATTGAATTAATTATAATATAACCTGTCGAAACATCGGGCCATTGAAGCAGTGGCGCGCTTTCGGTTGATAAATAAATTGATCCAAACTTAAGCTTGGCCGAAATTAATGTTGGCAATGTTTCGACGTAACTTCAAAGGCAACCTCGAGTCTTTAATGTGTATACGTGTTTAGCACTGGAACTTTAAAAACTCCAATTGATGCCGTCGATGGGAAATTTCAGATATAATCGTATTATCGAAGTCCGGAGGAACTATTTTATCAACGAATCGTCATATTCTCGATTTCAGGATCTTGCGGCAAAATGAGTTTACTACTCGGCAATTTCACAAGTGACCGAAAGTATTACAATATCAAAGCGAAGCTATAAAGAAAAACCGGCACGTCCCATATTCTTCAACTAATATTTTCGATGACCATTATATTATAATGTTTTAATTGCGAGATCTCGTATCGGCAGTTTCGTTTTTGACGGAAGAAAACTAAGGACGACACTGCCATTGATGACCGAGATAGGAATCGATAGGACTGTTAATAATTGATTCACGCGTTTGTTTTGTCATTACCTGTGTCGACTGAAGACTGTCGACGGTTGACAGTCGACAGAGCGGCAACCTGCCATCCGTATCAATTAAAACGCGGAATAACCTATAATTATAATTACACTGAAGCGCGTTTATAACGAGCAGATATAATCGTAAAACGGCGCAATATTCACTTTACTTACCGATTTTCTATATTTTTATTATCCGCCGGATTTTCCGCCAAACCGATACTTTATTTTAAATATTCGATCCTTATTGCCTCTCGTCCAGGGTAGTTCGTATGAGACGCGGCCTCAGTCGGCGCCGTTTGTTTAACGCGGTCCGAATGGCTGCTACATAATGAGCAAACCGAGTGAAAAAATCTAACCATTTTGGAATCTGATCGACTGCCAGTTTTAGGATTTACAAATTAAATAAACGGTCAGTCTTCTTATTCCGATATCCAATGGAGAATAAAAAAATCGCACGGTTCACGTTTTCCTCGGCGAAACAGAGTTAACGTGGATTAATTAACACTTCCCTCATATTGTATGCATTGATTAACTAAATTTACTAAAACTTCATAATAAAACGCTCGTAATGTAGATGTCTGTATGATTTTTTCGATAGCCTTTGTACGGAATGAGCGATGGGAGGAGAGACGCTCACGCGTCGTTGCGCGGACCCGCCGCCGATACGAAAGTGCCAGTGGAAAACACGGCTACCGTAATTAGTTTGTTTTTCGTATAAAACTGTAACCGATAATAATTAGGCGCTCGTGAATAATTCATTTTTTAGTGCGTCGCGTTAATCAATTTTAATAACGACTCGTTCGCACTCGAGTCACAAAAAAGTATGTAAGACATAATAAATATTTTAAAATGACAAAACCAAAAATACACGGGAAATACATATTCCCTGGGCACACGTGCATTCGTATGTGAGCTCAGTTTTATCTTTAGCATTTTCTTAAGCTTCTGAGCGATGCGTCACAATTTCTTGTCGATTTTCCCTGGTCCGCGAAATAATAATAATAACAATCTTCGATAAACTTAATTAAAACTAAATTAAACGTACCATAATATTTTCCGCTAATCCTTTTATCGCCTCGAAAAAAGAGTTGACCAAACCTTACTTACATTCGACGTCTTCATCTGACATTGATTATTTTTCAATAAATACATTTGCAGCCGAACGTGAAGCTCAAAACGAAAAAAGGTAAATCTGCGCGGGAACAGTCCGCTCAAATAAATAATCAGGAATCGGATAACAAAAATCCGTTATATTATATTTTGCATTTCGTTGCTATTGAAGAATTCACCCTGTCACATGTCAAACGTTCGTCTCCCGCTGTCCCGGATCGGATGCAGACCCTAATGATAAGGCAGATATCTGTCAAATTTTATCACGGTCAGTCGGACCCGTCGCTGCATGCGAGACGCGAGCGGGTAGGTATGTGCACCGTCGCACTCTTCGGGTTCGAACGAGAGGAATCGTCTCCGGTCGTCCGTCCGTCCGGCGGTCCGGTGGGACGTTCTTCTTTCTTCGGACAGCATTATTAATTAACGCGATTATTATCGCTAATACGATTCAAAATCGAAGCAATTTTTTCGAATAGAAATTTATGCGAATATCGAGGACGAGGACGAGGACGAGGATTTACCAAATGACGACGACGTATATTGGGCGCATTTATATTGTCCTTTCACGACGATTTGTATGATAATACCTCCACGATATGATAATAATTGCGATAAGGAAAAGACCGACGTCCATATTAAAAAGCGCCTTAAGTATACGTAAGTAAAGTAAGTACACATACAGAGTATTCCGACTCACGGTCTGCGCGACTGAAAATGATCGATGTCAATCTCGAAACCCTCATATTGTTAAACATTATTCATTGAATAAGGGAAAATGCCGTTTTCGCTTCTCTATTGTATTATATGCGTATGATTTTTGAGGGAGCAATATTCGCTACAAATTACATTGATAACAAACATATTTTCAATGCGATCTTCATGATTTCCCGTTAAATCCGCACATCAAAAAGATTGTAACAATGTAGCGCGTTTTCTTCCGTATAAAACATACTAGTCATTTGCGCTAAACGATTTAGAAACCGATACAAGTACAAAATAAAATGGAGTGGTTTAATTAAAGGCGGAATGCCGACGTTCGTGTGTCTCGCCCCGGCTGAAGAGATGTCTCATGAAGTATAATAAAATAACATGTCTTATGATAATTAAGTGTCTGACAATCCAAAATATTTATTTTGAGGGATCGCGTCAATCTCAACAACGGATCAAATCGATAAAAAAATTATCGGTCGGCTGTGATTTGGGACTTTTGTATATTTGTAAATCCGAGCAAATTATTCTTAAAAGTATCTCTACAATTGATGCAACGTGTACTAACTCTCAAAGTATTATATATAGTACAATATTTGACTCGGATCTGATACTAACAATGCCACCTTAAAGCTTAAAGCCTGCATTGCCACGCGATGACTATCAATATATTTAATTATCTATCCTTCGGTATCAGTGGCGGCTCGCATATAGGCACTGTGGAACTGCAGCACCCCTTATTATTACTTGATATTATCGATAAAATTTACTATAATGAGTCCCTTTTTCGTTATTTTTTTCTTTATAATATATAATCCTTAACCTTAATATCAGCAGTCATTCCCCAGCTTATGAAAAAGATATACAAATATTTGTATGTAATCGTGCGCTTTAAAGTTTCAGCGGTGTGGCGTTTGACTGTTGTGCGCATGCGCACATAGGAAGCTTCACCTGAGGATATGAGGAAGAGAGCACTATCACTCCCGCTTGCTGCTGGTGGAAGGCAGTTTTTTTTACGCCACGTGTGTTGTGCTTAAAAAATTTATACCATGTTATTACATGTGATAATGTGTAGAATTAGATTATTATCCCTCTTCTAGCTATTGTATTTGATTTTTTAGGAAGTCTCTGAATAAATTCTCTTTTATACATGTTTGTTTTGTTTAACACAATTTAAGAACAAAGGCTATTTTTTTTTTGAAGCAGCACTCCCACTAATTTTAGCTATGAAACCCCACTGTTCGTTATTGAAAATGAGTAGCAAGTATTGTCCGCGTTGAAAAACTACGGAAATATAATGATTGATATGCTTCTGTTTACGGGACTCCTTATTTATGATTATTTTTGTGAGATTCTTGTAACTGTTAGGATTTTGCAGAAATTTTCAACCCGTCGACTTATCTTCTGCTTAGTGAAATTAACCCAACGTCATCAGCGGCGTAGCTACATATTCAGCGCCCTGGAGGAAATTGAATCGTTGCGCCGCCCATAATCTCTTTATTTTTTAGCTCTCACGCTACCTTAAAATTTTGACTTCCCTCGGTGAATTGTGGTTCCTCGCTGTTTTAGACTCTATAATCCATTCGAAAAATGTGGGAATCGAACCCGCATTCCCCGGATGCGAGGCGTGCACGTTAACATCTACACTACCGGGGAGATATTTTGTTTTACTATATATTATGTAATATATCATTAAGAGATGTGGATTGTTAAACTGAAAAGACCATGTACAATACTTACTATCACCAATTATTTTAAGCGTGTACCTATTTTTGTCGTAATGTAGACGATATCTGTTTCTTCTATAAAATTACGCTATAGCACTCGTACGAAATTACGAGTGCGTACGATTTATTTCGAAAAAGATAACTTTATCTTGATTGTTTTCGGTAGTTTGTACGGGTACAAGTCTCAGAATCGGACGTAAAGCTGTTTGATAAGTCCAGAATCGGCTTCAGAAATAACCGGCTCCGATAAATGTTTGATTATTTAGTCAAAGAAAAAGTGTACAATTAATACATTTGTCGAAGTATCTGCGGGGACAACTATATATGCTTATAGTTAAGCATTTACTCTAACAGCGTGTGCAGTTTTAAATAAAAGTATATTCATTTTTGTATATTATCTCTAATCGAATAATCGCGTATCTCTTTCGCCACGGGCTGCTCACTGGAAGATTTTATTATCTCCAAGGCACAAAATGGTATTTATTATCTATTAATATTCATATTTTACACGGATAACTTGATACGCCGACTATTATACTTCCGTATAACATCGATACCTATCGATTAAACGACGCATAACTGACAGTTATAAATTGGAATGTGGCAAATGACAGACTTCATACGAATTTACTCGAGTGCGATTCGTTGCGGTGCAGCTCATCCGATAGGCAAAAATATCTCTGGACCCTGTCCCGCAAACTAAAATTAAATTTCTAGAGCGAGGTGAATCAAGGCGAATAAAATTCGGAAAGCTCGATGGGCCGCCTCCCTACCGGGTGTACAGTCGTGGCAAAATATACCAAAGTAAATTAATAAATATAACAATTTAGTGTCTCGAGTAAGTAAAAAAAACACATTTTAGTTCATGCGAATAAAATTTTTCGTAAACTATAGATATGTACAATAAAATTCAATTGCGTGAGCATTCGATTAGGCTTTTCCTAAAATTATTAGGAAAATCGTTAAAATATCTGATGTATATCTCGTTTCAGTATTTATATTATTTCATAGTGTTATAAGTATATTTTTTGTCCAAACAGCCCACGGTGCTCCACGATGGAAGAAGTCCGGGTCGCGAATCACAATACATATGGAGGTTCACACACCTTTGAACTTAGAAACTATGTATTTATTATAAATCGAGCACACGTTGTCTGCGAATACGAGTATAATATGATAATAATGGCAAAGGGGAGGTATCAAATTTTATTCTATAAGCATTAAAATTATTTTTACATTCGTTCGATCGCAATTACTGGGCTTAAATTTTGAAATGATCGAAGTCGACGTTTACGCAATATTCGTAAATTTCGTAAATTTCGTAATATTACTTAACATACTTAATATAAAACGGATAGTTCGTTTCGTCTGCGACCGTACGACGATCGGACGCCGAGCCTGTCTCATCGATCACCGCGCGAGGACTCGAGCTCGGCTACCGGAGTCTACGCGATAACGTCTTCTTCTTCTTTTCTTACCTTTCGTCTATTTTTTTCTCTCTGCGTCTTTTTCTTTCCGTTCTTCTTATCTCGTCCGCGTGACGTCTCGAGTCGGCCCGCGAGAAATGGAATTGTCATGCGTGATGCGACACTTTTGATGTCTAACGATGAGGTCTTTTGTTTACCGGGCTGTCGAATAAGCGAACGGTCGCCGTTTTATTCTTTGCACTGATCAGATACTGCACGAGTACTCATACATTTATGTCGGGACATGATCGTTTCAATATGAACCGAAATCACACGAATTGCGTTACCGTTTTTGCTAGCCACTTCAGATATTTTGACAAGTCTCGAGGCGATCGCTCAAACTGTTGAGTTGCTGCAATTTTCAATTCTTAAATATTGAAATCCGACTGAGGGAGTCGAAGGGCTTCCGCTCGCCGAATCGATTGCCGAGGCGATTCTTTAGGGTCTAATTTTTTTATAAAACATTTTCACATTAGATAGATCACCTAAATTTTTAGACATTTTCTGTCCTACTTCACTAAGCGCTCATGTCCATTGCTATTTACATAAATGTGGGAAAGTATTATTCTATGTAGGTGTTATGAATTTCAATTTGTAATGATTTTTCGTCAATACAGACTACATAACCCGATACAAATACTAGAAATATTTTCAGACACGGCGCAAAATGACGCCACTCGATACCTACTATGCGGCGGTCCTATCCAGCGGCGTAGCTACATATTCAGCCCCACGTAGCAAGTAAAATTGTTAGGCTCCTATTGTTTTTCGTTTTACTAAAATTTTATACTTCCTTAGAAAAATTGTGGTTTATCATTTTTTTTATCTCCCACGCCACCTTGAAATTTTCACTTCCTACCAAAACTTTTGCATCCTACGATTCGACCCCTAGAGCAGTTTGATCTGAGTGCCCTCGAAAACTATGCCACCGGTCCTGTAGCTATACTTTACAAAGTAACAGGTTTCGACTGATGTCCTTTGAAATACTATAGAAGTTTTAGAAGTTTGCATGTGAAATGTAAGCAGCATTTCCGATTTCGGCTTTCATCGACACAAGTAATCGTTGCCGGTCGCAGTAGAGCTTACTTCGCGTGAAATAACATCCGTGAATTATTCGATCCACCGCCGCGAAAAAGAAATGTATTAATGGCATCGCTAGAATTATGTAGAAGTTAGAAATATTTTTATTCCTTTTCGGACGACCGCAGACCGCTTTCGCTTATTTCTAATGTGTAAAAAACAATTTTGTCGTTTTCATCAAAATTAAATGAAATCCTTTAAAGTACGATAATCTCTCATGAGAGGCAACTGGAATTTTGCGGTAATTATCTATGATCAATGTTTTCCTTATACTTAGTGTCAATCTCGTTTCGTCGGCGCTTAATTCCTTTACATCATCACACAATTCTTATCGCAAAGCTTCTCTCGAAATAATACGGGATACGAGAAATTAACGCTGAACAATTATAATACAAATAGCGATTTATTCTCCCTTTTCCTAAGTTTGACAGGCGGCTCCCTCCGCCACCCCGCTGTTTCTCATTCTTGTGAAAGTTCCGCGGTGTTACTCCTGTCCGTTTCCGAATGACATATTATTTACGTACGTATAATTTCATTGAAATCTCTCGGAGCGCGCGGAATGTCTCAATTCTGTCGCATCCTATTCGAACGTCCGAACAAAGGATACGAAAATCCCCAAAATAGTCCTGGGTTTTCTTTCGATAATTCGCGACGCCCAATCCGAAACGGCACACCTACGCCGTCGCGGAGTGCCGGTCTTCTATTGGCTCGCGACTCGCCCCTCGTCGATCACGTGACGGTTAAAGCCGCGCCTCGCGATTAAACACCGCCTCTCCCGACTCAGAGTCAAAATTTTGTCCGTCTCTTTTCGTCGTTCTTTTTCCGCGATAGAGATGTCGAGACGTCAGAAAAAAATGATACGTTTCAATTAGACGCGTTTCACGTTTTCTGTTTCCTTCCGACTCCCGCTGACGGCGCGCGTTCGAAAGGGACGGACGATTCGAAAACGCTGACGCGTCCGTCACGCGCGAAGGACTGTCGTCAGTTTGGTAAACTCCGCGGCTGCGAGTGGAATGTGTTGTCGGACCGGCGCGTTTTCAATATCTGTGAGAATAATATATTGTTTACGTATTTGTCGAAACTCTCGACGCAAACCGAAGTATTGTTAAAACGCGCGCGCGTTTCATAACGTAAAGTAATAATAATTGTAACATATTTTCCGATTCCAAAACGAAACAACTCGAGTGACCGATCGAAAAGATTATGAAACGTCAAATAAATTATTATTTATGTTTATTGAGTTTGAAAACGTACAGAGATTCGGATCAAGTGTAAACAAGATTACGCAAGGAATATCTAATTGATTTAAACTTTAAACTTTTTTGAACCACCATATAGACAATAAAAAAGCCGTGAAATTTCTAGAAAATACATCTAAAAAAGCCCGTCAGATTTTTAATGTTATAAACGAACAATCGGAAAACTTAAATCGGATCATTGTTTTCCCAAATTTCCGAGAGAGGAACGACCTCATTTCATGGACGCGACGATGTGATGATGCGCGGGCTATGATGCCGCAGGATGACAGACGAGTGACAAAATGCGGTGCGACTTCGGTGAAACTAAAATAAGTAATGCTGAATATTTTCAGTAACGTCTCCTGTGTGAGCGGTCACCGTTTAAGCATAGGGTTTTAAATATAAATATACATTTTTTTTTCGAAAAACGCTCGTCCTTTCCCCGGTTCTAGCTTAAAATGTATCGTAAAAATAGTGTCAATACACGAACCATAGCCGGAATAAAAGAGTCGTCATCCGATAATTGAACCGGAATCCGAACGAGTCACGATCGGGAAACGCATCCGAGACCGGCGCACGGTCCGGCGCCGCGACTCCGAAGAGCCATGATGACCATGGACGTCAGCATGTACGGGAACCAGCAACAGCAGACGTACCCCGAGACCTACTGTCAGCCGCCGGAGTATCCTCCGGACCACCACTATTACGGCGACAATGGCGAGATCCACTACTACCAAGAAGCGTCTCAAGGCCACGGCCGTCCGGCGCCGATGATGTCCCACGAGCACCCGGACCACATAATCGACACGGACAACGGGCTGAGTTACACCAATTTGGACGGGTACGTCGCCGCGGGATCCGATCAGACTTACGGCGGCCACGCGAACGTCCCCGGTCCCTATCATCCCCACGACTTGCACTATAACATACCTCACATCGATTTAAACCATCAGCACTCTCACCATCCTCCGCCGATCCATAAGATGGACAATCACTTTTTAGAATCCAAATATAACATGCATTTCATAGACTCAGACAATCAAAGCGGCCACAGTTTAAATCCGTACCCTCACATCGTGATGCATCAGAGCGCCAGTCCGAGCTCGTGTTTGGAGTATCAAGGACATTATCAAGGGAAAAATGAACACATTCAAGACGTCGCGGGAGGAAAAGATATTCTCGTCGCGGATTGCTACAGGCAGCAAGATTTGGGCTCCAGGCAGGACATGGGGAGGCAGATGGCAGCGCAAGGAGGACAAGGCATGGGAATTCCGCAAGGAGGATCGCAACATCATCACGCTGTGCCGACCTATAAGTGGATGCAGGTCAAGAGGAACGTTCCTAAGCCGGCAGGTGAGTCTCTATCGCTTTGCACTCTTCATTTCTAGGACGGTGATACCGTGTTGTGAAAAAACTATATGATTGATGGAAGAATAAAATGATAGTATAGAATATTGTATAAACTGTCCAATTAAATGAAATAGTTAAGTAAAAAGTAATGCACGGAAAGTAGTATTAACCGGAGGCGCTCGACGACAATCAGTAATCGACTCTCAGCTCTACGAAACATACGTTCAGAAATAACTTTACATATTTATTCTAAATATGCGCACAGTTCCTCTCTTTTAATTTTTCTACCGATGGTCGTCCATGATTATTTCACTCCTGCACCATTACTCGTATATTATAAAACGTCCCGGGCAATGTTCATCTTTACTTTTTATATAGTAACTCATAAACCTGCAACTCCGTAGAGAGTTAACGATGTACGCGGTGAAATTGGCAAACATCCGGAACTTCGACGGCTAAAACACCGGATGGGACATTTTCTCAATATGATGCAAATTTTCGAAATGCCACCCTTGAAATGTTTTTTCATTAAAGTAATCGTATGCATCAATATTGGAATAACATAAGACAACAAAGAAAAGCGTCGCGTTAAGATTTTAGATTATCGAATGGTTCAAATTGCCGTCTTACGGCGCCGCCTCTCTCTATCTTTGTAGACTACCGGTAAATAATCGAAGACGGTTTTTCTCCCGAAGTCGGGCGGTTAACGCTCGGCGTTATTCCGCAGCGCTCTTCGTCTGCGACCTTTCATCGTCAGATCGCGCGTACCTCTCGAAAACGCCAAGTCCACCTGACATTCGTGCCATTCTAGCATGTCAATTGCAGCGTGTACGACGTTCGAGTGACGTACCGACGTTCACACGCCGACTGACGGTATTCGTCTGAGACTTCGCCGCTCCTCGGCTCCGACTCAGCATACCTTAACGCTCAACCTTAAATAGTTATTCTGCGTTCGAGTATCGATAGTTTTTTTCATAAGAATGACTGTCGTGAAGGTTTCGGGTTGGCGATTCCCATGAAAGAATCTTACACTTTAGTCACTCTTCACTTATTTGTACTCTCAGAAAAGCGATATTTTTCGTTCAGTAATATTTTTTACGATGCTTGATAAAGTTGGTCCGAGTCCCGATGAAACTATTTTGTCTTCCATTGTAAATGTGTTTGAAGTCGGCTACGGAAATAGTGAAAAGACAACCACACATTTGAGCAGCTTATGGCGGTTAACTTTGGACATCTCATTTTATTGTAATTTATTTAGATATCGAGCTCATTTCATTAAGTTTTAGTAGGGCCAGAGGCAAAACTCACATTTCAAGCATGTTTAACACATATTTAGATGTTTAGTATTTATTAACGAGCACATGATCTTTTTCAATTTTTTGAAACACTTTCTTTGCTATGACGAAGAAGGGAGGAAGGGTGTTAACACTTCTTTATTTAGGACTAAATGGCTATGAATAATGTTTTCAAATTTAGCCTTCATTTTTTGATAGATCTACTTAACGATGTAGACGTCATCTCGATTGTTTCTTGTTAAATTGAGCTTTTTAAGAAACCGAATTTTTATTCATTGTAAAAAATACATTTTGGAAATAATTATGGTGAGTATGATATCCCAATAGAGTCGCGGTCGACACGGGTTCTATGGAATTTAGACGTCTCAGAGCGTGGCGATAAATTTTCGAGTATACTCGGTTTCGTATTTTGGGCGCGTTCATTTTTTACATTATTCATTGAGAAAAAATAATTTTATGTTATCCGATTGTTCACTATTTATTTCACATTTATTCACTATTTTCATTTAGATAGTTTCCAATCCCGAATTAACCAATAGGTCGTAATATTAAATAATTAAACGACAGAAGCTTGCTTCAACTACTCGAACGGGAGAAAGCTCGATGTCGTGCGACCGAAAGTTGTTGCATGTTCGTAAATTGCGTTTTGTCGCTTCACATCGCTTCGATCGCAGCCTGCGACGGCGACACTGCACTCAGAGCTTTAACCGTTCGACGCCCGCGCGATCGATTATTTTATTAAATTATCCATCGAAAGATATTTACGATTCGAATGATTCCTGCGACTCTGATGACGATTGTCGTGACATTTGACTGATCGGTGCACATTCGACCGTACCTATTATAGAAATAATAATATACCCGCGTCAATCCTTCTACCTTCTTTTTTCTTTATTCAGTTATTTCGTAAGAATCGTTTTTCTTATTGCACATTCATCATTTTGTATTATGGATGGCTATCGATTTTTTCGACTTTTAACACATTCCAATATGTTTTTGCTGAATCTGTGCGCTCACACGATTCGTCACATTCGAAAGGATCTCCTGGGGATTCCTCATTCCCGTTTCTAAATCCTCTTCGATACCGTCGATCATCAATAGCTTGTCATATTTATTTTCAAAGCGGACAATATGACGATTGTTTTTTAAATAATTTTGAGCGTCACTCGCGGGACGTCTCTTTACATTTTAGAACTTAATAGAATAAAAAAAAATCGTTTTCCAGTTAGATACATCATGCGCAGTAAAACTATCCCGACTGGGTTCAGGGCGTTATAAGCCGTCGTCATTCTTCAATTGACGAATTTATTTAGAAAAGACTATCGCTTGTGATGTGTGTGACGAATAAAACATAATATTTGCACTGCAATCTCCTCCACAAATTTGATAAAAAAATGACAATTTTCGGAACACTTGACGTCTCAAGGAAATCAACGATTGGCAATGAGTTTCTTCGTGTCTGCGAGTATGTGCTCCAAGCTCGGGAAGCCTATAATAGTTTATACTCAGTTAGTCAGCTTAGTCCTGAATAAAAAACTACCAGGGTTGTATTTAATTTCAACCCGCTGCCTTCCTTCTCCCCCTTTTTGTCATATTAAGAAAATACATCTGAATAATAGTAATAATAGTAGTTAACAGAAAATTCATTAAATTAAAAAAAAAAACAACTAATTTATGGCTAGTTGATAAACACTAGACATCAAAATATATTAAATGTGGTTGAAAAGTATGTCCCGTGATCTGTCGCGAAATATGATTATATTATATTTAAGTGCGTCATTACTTTTTAAAATTAAGTCGTAGATTTGAGTCCAGCACTTATAATATTGTATATAATATAAATCTTTGTTTACGCTGCAAAAGTTCTGAGCAGAGTTCTGTTCGGAACGGAATTGTCGATTAATTCATTCTGGTTTTCAAATTTAATAGTTTTTATTACTACCTGTTACTAACTTTTTATTGTATGGCATTATAAAATTAAATGATCACTTTTTACTTGATCCGGGCGCTAAGTAGTCAAACTCAGATAAAAATGCGAGTCATGGTGACTGACAGTGGGCAACTTTAGTAATAATATTTACAGAAATAATGATTTTACTCAAACACCGGTGATTTATAAACTTTTTTTATTAACTATTGAAATACGATGATAACTCTACCCTGAATATCGCATAAGTACTTAAGTATCCGGGAAAATTCATTAAAACAAAAGCCAAGTTAATATGCATACGTGAGTAAAAACATATTACGACTGGCTGATCATTGGTCGTACACATTTTGTCTCCCCGGTGGGTTTTTCGCGGTTTCGATCCCTACACATCCAAATACACACAGTGGACAAAGAAAAATATTTTATTTGACATGGATATTATATTGAATATAACCTATTCATCGCGTGTTTTGTCACAAATATTGGCGGGTTTTATAGAGTGCAAGCGCAGAATTTTAAGTGCATATAATATTAATATTTTATTTGAACTATTTTCATTTCGAAAGTTGACCATATAGATGTATAGTGTGAGGATGTCCGCTTCTAAAGTGGAGTATATGGATCTTTCCAATTTGAAAACATATCTTGACAGATTATTTCTACGAGAATTCCTTGTCAGATAATTGCTCAATTCGTTGAGCACCGAGCTTTGCATTCTTCAATTTTGAAAAATCTGGCAGATGGGGGAATCGACCTCGTGTTCACCGGACGCTAGGCGCGCACGCTGACCTGTACGCCACCGGGACGACAATATTAAATTATTATTTTATAAATACATATACTGATTAAAATATTTACTACGAAGTGACAGGCGGATGCGGTATCCATTTTTTTAAAATAGTTAATAATATTTTTAAATAAAGAATGTGTATCTAAGCATTATTGATATTGACAGAAAATGTTCTTTGCGACTAAAAAACCTAAGTTAAATGTACTCGTATATTGTTATGTAAAAGATTTTTTTGAAATTAAAAGAAATCACTCTGAAATAGTTTATATAAAAATATAACAGGGTGGCTAAGATTTGATAAAGTATAAACGGAGCATTAAGCATATCACACATAAGACTATTACAATATGTTTTACTACTTTAAAAAATCCATATATATTTTATCTACTACGATATTCGACGATCTACTGAAATTTTCATAAATAATATATTGTTTATTTATTATTTTGTTCGTTGCGCGCTACGGAAGAGGTGTTTCAACTTCTTTAGGGTGCTTAAAATTATCAAAACTGCTTCCTAGACACGGAGGAGATTTTATACAATAGTATATTTTGTCTGACATTTTTCATTTCTTATGACGTTAATATACACAATAATAAGTCAAAATAAAATCCTTCGATCTTCTCTTCCTCTTTCATTTTTCACTGTTGAAAAGTTAGGCTTTAATGAAGGGTCGATGACTTTTTTCATTATTATACCATGTTCGCTCCCAAATTGGAGCATATGGATCTACACAGTGTAAAGATATCCACTCCGAGCGTGGAGTATATGGACCTCCGCAACGTGAAGTCGTCTTGAGAAGTTTTTTTTCACAAGAATTGTTTGCCAGACGATTGCCATCAGTCTTACATTTTTCAGATTTTATAAATCCAACAGACGGGAATTCGAACCCACATTCCTCGGATCGCTAGCAGCGCGTGCTACTAGCTACGCTAACCGGGGAGATAAAGTAGATGAATTTCATTAACTTGATTCTAAAAGATGCTCATCGTGAAGATGAAGAACTTATCGAGAACTTTCACTGGAAAGTTTTGAAAATTTGAAAAAAAACAAAAGTGATTTTTAAGTAATAACTATTACAGTCGGGCAATGGAAGTAGTAAATTTTGTGACAGTCGGTTACCTTAAAATACTGTAGGAGCACGGTGACTCGACTCTTTCGCTCTATTAATAATATTTACGATCGCACAAAGGGGACAAGCTAATAATCCACACAATAAAAATACAAAGCCGAGGGGATTCGGAGAGTTTTATTAATGGTTTGCTCTGCGGCAAAACGACATCGTCATAGTCTGAAGATCGTTCGTGGCGATTGCAGAAACACCGCGACATTTGTGACATCGACTCTATACGAATCTGTATTAATATTATTGTCGGCTTTATGCTCAATATGACTTACGGTCTGCCGCGGGTGGTCACACTCGCCTCTCGACTCTCGACTCGCCTTAACATTCAGCTTTGACCGTTCAATCCGAGGGGCGGGGTCGCCTGCCGTCTACGATAATAAATTGACAGTGAAACGAGAGACGCTTCGGACGCAATCAACTCTCTTGATATATCTGAATATTTTTGAAATGTATAGAAATTTAAATGTGCGGAATCTACGATGAAGTGCGTTCTATGCGTGACATAATAGAAAATGCATAAAATATAACTAGTCTCGTTACTATATACGAGATATTGCTCCACAGTGTGCATCGCGCACAGGACACTCAGACGAGAATGAGCTGCGATTTTCCAAGAAATTAATAGTAGTTAAATATACCTGCTCGTATCGAGTGTTGATTATTTTTCATTTTCATTCGAGACGAAGCATCTGTACGACAGGGACGCGGGGAAATGAATACTGAAAACGTCACTAACCGCAGAAAGGCGGACATCCAAACACTAGCTCGTTAAATTATTACTGAAACGCAATATCAATTTTGAGGATTTAATAAGCTCGATCGATTGAAGTTCGGTTCGTTGAGATTCGACCGATTCGCGGCTAATTTGTCGCGATTGAATTTTTTCGATCGATCGCTTTCTCAGCGTGCGGTGCGACCGTTTTATTGTAACGGTGAGTCGGTGCTGCATTTCATACGATACGTCTGAAGCGGCAAATGATGTTATTCAGTAGCGTAGCTGCCGAGGGAGATCTGAGAGGACTGCTCCAGGCGCACGATCATGCGGGGGCGCAAATTTCGGAAGCAACTAAAAAAAACCCGGGCGAAGGCTTATCGTAATACCTATATGCTTATCGTGAAAACATTCGAAGATTCGGATGCGCTCGTTGAATGACGGCGCAGCTACCCCAGAACAGTTAAAGCGGTTGCTCCAGGCGCACGAATCGTGGGAAAAGGATAACACGTAAGACTGACATAATATTAGTACGCACGAACGAATATAAATATTTTATTTTGTGAAGAAAGTTTCACAGGAAACGAGTGGGCGTAGCGATTTTCTTCATGGCGCTGAATATGTAGCTACGCCACTGTTTGTAAATAATAAGAAAGTCGATAAGGTTAGCAAAGAAATTTAATTCATGACACATTTCAAACATAGGTGTTCGTCTTCTTCTTATTCTTCCATATCCGTTCCCCGAATGGAACATATGGACACCGCGTGCCGCCTTCAAGAATCCCTCTCACCCGCCAGTATTCTTGTGTCCTCCCAGGTCACACCTACATAGCGTAACTCCGCCGAATACATTATATAGATAGTATTTGGCGGCCTTCCGGGACGCCGACGACCGGTCGGCTTGAAAAATAGGCAGGTCAGGTTCAGACTCTCTCGAGGCATCCGCAATATGCGGCCGAGCCAGGTACAGCGTCGCAGCTTCACTTAGTCAGTGATAAGTGGGTGCACGGTACGTTCTCTTATCTTCTCGTTTCGAACGAAGTCGTATGCCCAGAATCTGCCGCAGGCACCTGTTCTCAAAGATTAGAATACGATCATTTTGGATCTTTGTCGGGTGCCACTTTTTGCAATCATATAACAGCACTGACAGAATGCGTGCATAGGTGCTCGTGTTCGATTTGCTAAAAAATCCTCAGTGAAAATTTTATGAGACCATAGTTTTATTAAAGAAACCGTTCCCGGTAAAGTGCTATTTTTTCATATACCTACGCCTATGTGCGTGTAATTACCTCTATGTATTCTTACCATTTCCCATAGTCTGTCACTCAATATAGGCGCGTTGTATATGTTTTAATAAACAATGATTATTTTTACATCAAGACGAATACTGAAATGGGATTGTATTGAACATTGTAAACATCATCGCTTAAATATCTTCATAATGCATAAAATACCAAACGTAATCCATAATTTACATGCTCGATATCGGTACATGAGGATAGACTGAAGTCGTATTCTTACCATAATATATTTTGTGAGAGTCAATCGTTGTTTTCTAGGTATCGAAAACGCATCTTCGACTGATCGTCGGAAATAGTCAAATTGGCAGTGGCCAAAATCACATCGCACATTTCTCTCTCTCTTCAGTTTGGAAGCAGTGAACTTCATAAGCTTTTCTTTTATTGAAAACAAATAAAGATTTTGTCGCATGCGGTTGTTATTTCAATTAACAGTAAGAATTTCTTGCAAATTTACGGTTACGTGTTGTTGCGTAGAGTAAATTCTACTGTGCGTCCAAAATAGAAAAATTATTTATGCGAGTCGGTGACCAATAATCATGTTTGTTTACCAAAAATACTCACGAAAGGGTACCGAAGGCGCTCGAGTGAGCGCCCTCGCAGCCCTCCGCCCTCCGCCCGCCGCACTGAGTCATTACAGAATTCTCCGCTCGAGTCGGTCTGCCAGTATGTAAAGATTAAAATCGCAAGCGGTCAGTTCATTACGATTTCGAAACACAATAATCGCAGTTTTATTTCGATCGCTACTCAAATCACTTACCGGGAAGCGTTCATTTACTTTTTTACTGAACCTAATAATTTATTACGTCGTATAGCAATAATTGACGCGCCTCAAATTGCGAGCGTCGGTTCTCAAAATATGAGAGGTAATCTCATAAAAAAGCGATCGCGCTCAGCCTTTTGATTCTTGTTTCCCGGTAACTTTTTGATCGACTTCCACGGGAAGAATGGGGAAAATATACGGCTTTTTCCCTTTTTTTGCTCTTCCACTTTTCATGATAATAATATTGCCAGGAAGGTGAAAATTTTCCCGAGAGCAAAAAATATCTGAGAGATGTCTCCCTCGTATTCAAAAAATATACATAATAAAAAGCAAGCAAAAACGGATAGGTATATCTAACCTGTCTCACTCGGCCGAAATAGAACTGCAGTGAAATGTCAGAGTTAACGTAATGTTCAATGGTTCAGCTCAACAAGACACTGAATTCATCCGTTATCGAGTCAGAGACATAATAATATTGTATCATTAGGTAGGTGTGTAAAGTTTTCACACTATCGGATATTTGGATTATTGGAGAATTTTGAACATTAGAACCAGCATTAGAACAATTCAGCAAAGCCGATTTACTTCGTTCTTATCTCGTTGCCATTTCATCAAGCTGTGTAGTATGAAATCGGAATGACGGATAATCTAATCTAACATTCTTGACATTAACGGTAATTTCTTTGTATGAATTTTAAGCTATTACATCGATATTAATGCTACATCAAATTAATTTAATGATTTTTTAACTCTAGAAAGTCAAAAAGGTTTTATAAATCTCCGCTTGAAATCGGCGAACTGCATCACATTTGCACGATCGGGGTCGCGTCGACCTGGGGTGACTCAACTTGCTCTCTCCTTGCTCTCTACACCCCCTATCTTCAAATACCCGAGCAGAAAGAATTGTTCACTCCTAATTACCCCAATTTCTCGCTTAGCTGCTAATCGGTTGATATCCCGTGGGCTATGATCGCTGTTTTATTGAATGACAATTTTTCAAGATTTCAAGTTTTATTTTCACTTAATGTCATTCAGATGCTTGGCGAATCTTCCAAAAGTAAAACTGCCGTCGCGTCGAGCAAAAGCAGATTAGAAGAGAATGGCCGATGTAAAAATACAGCATCAGATCTCGTTATCAAAATGAGTGTAGCGTACTATGACTTGCATACTACACAGATCATAATATAATGCGATGCTGAGGCGGATCCAGAACGCGTAAGCAAAGTCGCAGAGGTAAGTGATTACTTGTTCAGGAAATAGACAATACAGCTAAAGCGAATCGATCTGTTAAATATTCTTGGCCGGCCGGCTTGAAGAAGTAGTAGGTCAGGTTTAGACTTTCTTGGAGCCTCCGCAATATGTGGCCGAGTCAGGTCCGGCGTTTTTCATTTTACTTTGTCAGCGATCATTGCCTGCATGGACCATTATCTTGTTCTGCCGCATCTTACGGTATCGGAGCTTCTCAACATTGATTCTCTGAGTTTTCATCGAACGGTTAAGTTTTAACCAAATATTTCCGATGACCAGTTCATGGGCACTATAGATATTGGTGCCTCTGTATGTGCGCACGTCGGTAAGCTCTTTACGATGCTTTGCACTGTGAATGCAGTGGGTAAATCTGTGTCCTTGTTTGTCGGTCGGGAAAAGCCCACGTATATTTGTGGATTTCTCGGTGCGGGAAGGTGGCGTCTCCAATGATGAGTTTGTTTATAGTCATGAATCCAATAAGACGTTCATCATTTTCATTGACATACACACCATGCCGACCCATCGCCGCAGGGAGGAGTAGACTTAGTCTTGCATTGTGATCTCCTGTTAAAATTACGCGATTTCTTCGGGGGATGAGAGAGTCTGGCGTGTGGAGGGAATAATAGAAAGTGTCATTGGTCGGCATATCGGTGACTTCAGTAGAGGCATAGCATTGAAAATGGTCCCGGAGCCATCGATCGTTTTGAACGTAGGACGTATCAATCTCTCTGAGATGGGTTACCATTTCACTAGACAACACGACACTTTCTTTGAGTTCAGTATTGCCACGTCTCGACGAAATTGTTTTTGGCCTAAGTGAATTATTTCCTTTATTCGCCTTTTCACTGTATGTTGCTTAGTCCTAAATGTCCATATTATATTATAGGTGTGCATGATCAGCGTGGCGTGAAAGCAATTAAAGTTCTGCAGACCGTACGCAGTGGCCGCGGAGTACAAACACCATTTGTGCCTATGCGCATGGAGGATTTATTAAAGAGTATAGCTTTCCCGGTGACCTTGTTTGAACTGAGTTATCTGGTTGAAGTCTGTTATCCGAGGATTCTGTAAAGTTATATTAATCTAGTGTTTTAATGAGATGTGGTTATTAAATATGCACTCCCGAGGCCTAAACGACAAATGTGAGATTACCTTTCCTTTGCCAGGGGCGACAAAGTATCGGGCGCGGGTCTTTTCCGTCCCCTGCTATTAGCTACGGCTGATGCTGTATTCCCCGGAGAAGGCCAGCAGTAGGACTCGCTGGTTCGGCACTTCCCACATTTTAAGTATGGGTACACTGACATATACTATTCGTACCCACTTGTGGCCTATCAGCCGTTGGCCTTCCACATGAACAGCTGTTTAAAGAAGATTACAGCTGATTAAAAAAAACTACAGTCACAAAAAATAATGTTCGGTAGCATTATGCAGTTGTCCCGTTATAGAATTTACAGTCTATAAAATATTTTTATCGACGTAACCTAATAAATCTCTCGTTATCCGAAAATAGCTCCGAAAATCAAAGCAGCAGAAAAAATACTTTGGCCGAAATAAATTGATAAGATTAAAACGATATGAGGCATATGTAATATTGACTCGGGGATTAGGCGAAAGATAACTCACCGTGCCCGAGATAAAAAGCGAATATAGCTGCTCATTTCGGAGATAATCATGATACGATTTTCTCAATAAGGATGTAAATTCCTCAGCACTATTATGATGTCACGGGTTTCTAACATTTAAATTTCACAACTGCATACTTTTTCTCCAAGAAACTGACTTATCCCCGCAATTATTCGATACTATCTGATACACATCATTCAGAATATTTTCATAAAAATTGCAACTAAAACTTTTCTGCCTTTTGCACACTCTTGGTGTCATTGAAATACCAAACATTATTCTTCTTCCATATATGGTTCCTAGGCTGAACAGTAGCTCCGCGGAATGCATTATGTTAAAGTATATGAAATACATATTTAGCGGTCTTCCGGGACGCCTAAATTCAGGCTGCTCGAAGAATTGACAATTCGGGTTAAGATTTTCTTGAGATATCCGCAACACGTGGCCGAGCCATAACCAGCGTTGCAGCTCCATTCATTCAGTAATAAATGGCTGCATTATACTTTCTCTTATCTCGTGGTTGCAAACGAAATCATATCACCGTGTCACTAGGACCCTCTGCAAGTAGAATTCATAGTTTAACATACGGTTGTTTCGGGCCTTCGTCGGTTCCATAATTTTCAACCAAAGACAAGCACTGATACAACGGATGCATTGAAAATCATGTTCGGTTTTTAGCTTTGACTCCCGGACATTATGCATCGAATTTTGGTTGAAGCCGCTGGTTGCGAGCTTATCTCGGCTACAGATATAAAATAAAGTAGCCAAGAGCGATAAGGTTTTCAAGTTAAGATTTCGATTATCAAATGGTCCCCTTATGGGTCGATTCATCAACGAATACATATTTTGCAAATTCAACTCTAAAAATTCTTATCTGATTTAAAAATACGATTGTAATTACTGTTTAATTGTGAAAAAAGCATTCTCTATCGAAATATAAACGTGTTAACGATAGGTACATACTCGTACATGCCATTGCACGACTGCATCACAATATTCTAATCCATTAATATTAATAATAAATTTGAATAGGAATATTGTAAGCGTTAAATTAGTATGATGTTTCTGACACCTATCTTAATCACATAAATATTGATAATTTCTTTGTGGACCCTTTGAAATAATGCATGTACAATACATCAACGTAAACCACTTTACATAACCCCGAAATAAATGACATATCGACCTAAGCCGTGTATTCAATTTTAGATAGGAAGCTCTATTTATTGCGTTACATATTTTATACATTTATTATCAATAATAAAAAAAATATTTCAAGATAAATACTTACCGAGCTACTTAAAGCGTCTTAGGTTTTACGTTATATTACCGTTGCTCGTTTGATCAGATTAATTCGTATCAACGAGTATCATGTTTATTTGGACCGTCTGCGTAACAAGATTGCGATTATACCTATATTATAAAAACTTTATCGCGTTTGTCATTAAATAACGATCTATTCATGGGTACAGGTAGCAGTGAACCCTTTAATCGTTACGATAAAAGTGAACTGCTTTGGGATTTGTGACACCGATTCGAAAAGAATAGTTTCATAATAATTTATCTTATTTCAGTATGAAAAATATTAAATGATGAAACCAGTGTCGGATTTAGCACTTCGGAGGCCCCAGGCGCAATCAAATTATAAAGCCACCATTGCGATCCGTTTACAAATAAAAAAGCTCAAACGGTCGATTTGTATGGGAGAGTTCGAAAATTCAGAAGCCACCTGAATCGCTATTTATAAACTGATTTTTAATAACTTTCGTGTATCGAGATCTCCTTATTGTGTACTTGAATTTTTGAGATTACATCTCCGCGCTATCTTCAGAAATAACGATGTCGATTTTTGCAATTTAGTATGGAAAAGTGTGAACAACGTCACGCCACTGCGTCGTTAGTTATTAAATGATTTACATATTTTTTAGATCTCACTTTTTTTGATTGTTTTTACTTACGTCCGGAATTTTGTGATTTCTCATTTTTTAGGTCGCACTAGTCTTTATAATTTTTGTAGTGAAAACTTGTTGACATGAAACGGAAGAGACTGAATTATTTTTCACGTTCAATGAATTTCATATTAAAAATAGATGCAAAATAAAAAACTCACTAATGTTCCCCATTAAATGAAACAACCACACAAGAAATATTGTTCTAACAATAAATACTATTTTTTTCACAAAAACATAGAATTTGACACATTAACCGAGTTGGAACACAAACTGATCTTTGATAAATCGAAATTACTTTTACCTAAAGTGAGTGGTGAGTGGTAGGATATGATACCCGGTAATGATCCACAGCAGCTGGAAACTTCTAACTCTTTTAAATCTATGTTATTTCAACCGTTTTCCGATGCTATCCGAAGTCCTTTACATCGAGGTTTTACTGCACAGCATAAAATAGAAAATCACTCCGATTTTCAAAGTTTCGACTGAACCGAGGGAGTAATTTTTATTTTAAAACATCAAGCGGTCTGTCTATTAATGCGACATTTAAATAATGCATTCAAAGCTCTGTACGCCGGTTAATTATTTTAAGGGTTGCGGCTTTGACGATTTCGAAAGGGGAAACTTTTACAGTCGAGGAAGTGACTTTAGAAGTTAATCGACCCTAAAGTTTGCGGAGTGGCACATGTCAAGAAAGGTTCAAAATATGTCAAAGTAATTAAAATGATGTTTAACCGCGCTTCAGAGCTTTCGAGTCGATCGGGCGGGCAAAAACGAGTGCCGTCACGGAGAAGGCTTCGTTTTCAATTATTGTATATTCAACGAACGAACTGTTGCGCTGTTTCTTATGCGGGATATTATATAGAAGATTACTTAAAATAGCGGACATCGCAAACTCATGATATTTTAGAAAATTTTCAATCTGATAGTAAGCAAAACACTAGTTTTAGTTTTCAGAGATTTCAAGTTTGTGCCTATGTAGGTTACGCCCTTTTTCCTTTCCATAGTCGATATAATGTGTTCGGCGGAGCTGTGGGGTGAATTTACTAGGAGGGTGCATGTTTTGTTAAACTGAGCAAATTTTGAATAAATATATTACACGATTTAATATGAGTGGCTTAATCAAAAAAGTTTTGTATTTAAAAATAGTATTAACCGGAAGCTAAAATTTATTAGTCTTTGTTGGTTTTATCTTTTGACATTTTCCTGCCTTATCCCTTTAAATGCTCTCACAAATATATTTAGGCGTTTGCAAATCATTTGTTATTTATGCGCAAAGCCTGAAAGGCCGATTTTCAAAACCTTCGTATTAGATATAATATTGATTTATAGTATGTATTTACGTATTTATGCTCTTGTCGATCGTTCAGGTTTGTTACAAATTTAACTAATAACGCGAAGATTCAATTAATTTATAATAGTACCGATCTTTGCGAAAAACAATCGATCGAGAAACATCTTCATTGTATGGGCGTCACGTGTTTTGGAGTGAAAACTGTAACAGAGTACCTGGAACCCTACTAAGTATAGATATTTATATTGTATACTTTTGAACTTCATATCGATTTTCTTCAATAAATTTGTTCAAATGATATACATCGCGACGTCAATCATACAGTAGGACAAACTCAATACTAGATTTGAAAAATGGTGTTGTATGAAATAAAATTATGCTGACACGCGGTGGAAAGTTGACCATCTTTTAGCTAATTCTTCTGGAAACTGCTATTTTAAAATTTGGCGTAAATAATTATCATGATAATCAGTGTGAGAGAAGTAGACGCGAGGAAAATGAACTTGGACAGTTTGTATCTCAAATCATCTACTACCGCTCTGACTGATCCGGGTTAAGGATTTGGGTATTCTTCCATAAAAGATGATCGGAAAAGATCGATCTGTTATTATAACATGTATTTTAAGCCCATATAAGAAGTGAAAGCAGAGCAAAGAAAGGACATTTCTCTCTCCAAATATATCAATCGATTAAGCTCCGCCCGACCGGCGGGATTCGATCTTCGACTCGCCGTATTCTATTGTAGTCCGTCTAGCTATCGAAACTGCGTCAACTCGATTTCTAAAAACGCCATCGAAAATTGTGACAGTTACACTTTAATGTATGTGATCCAGTGAAAAGTATTTCCCGGCTGAATTTTTTGTATTTTTTTGTGCCGGGTACCTACCGAAATATCGATTTCTGTCATAAATAAATACGATCTTTTAATGCCTACTTATGCTTTTCAACGGAAGACCGATCGATCTGTTAGGCATATTTCCCCTGAACAACAACAACAACTCTGTACATAACACCTTTCAGAATCACAATGGCGGACCGGAATGAAATAAAAGGCCGCCCGAAGAATATAGCTTCGCGCCGCTCTTTATTCGAAATACGAACAATATAGCGTGGAAATAAAATGGCCGCCTGTCATCGGAACGCGTCACCGGATCCGAAATGGGGTCCGGGAATTCTCTTATGTGGGATATATATTTTTTTTCGTCCGCGGATAGAAAATCAAGTAGCGGAATAAATAATTTCGGTCCCTCGACGTTTCGAGGGGCAGATATTTATTACAGATCTCTACGAGCGAGCGTCCTGACACGATACTATATATTTAGTCGGCGTTGTCCCGCATAATATTATGATCGACCGAAAAATGTACACCGGCCTGAATCGATTGTCATTCGTTAAACCCGATCTTGTCAGATTACCCTGGGAGATGCGGCGGGCCCTCGGAGGCTTCTCCGTATCTTGGCTTAAATTTCTCGAGTCGCGAGTCCGTAACGAAGTCTGAGAGAATTTCTCTCGCCGAGTCGGCGGCGAATAGTTAAATGTGCCGCGTTTCATGATACTCGCGGCCGTCGTCTCATTTCGAACAGCCGACTTCTGGAGCCGCGAAGCTGATAAAAATTGTCGTCCGATTACTAATCGCATGATATTACAGATATCGGAAATTGAAATCGAAGAAATATGCACGGTCTTATAAGGATTACCTTCACGGGAGCTCTGTCGGAGGTTTTTAATCTTCAACGATAGCCCGCGATCGATAGAAAGCAAATAAGATAGCGTAAAACCTTTACTTTTCGTACGTGCGGATTATCGTCCCGTGAGAAATTTATAAAATGATTACATTTATATATTATCGTCATGGCGACATAATATCATGTTTCGGTGGCCGCCGAGCGACTTCATTATTTATTTATCACCTGTCTTCCCTCCGATATCAAAATGTTATCGCGCCCGCGTTCGAATCCAATCTACTGCAATATTTTATATCTCGTCCGCGGCTCTGAGCGTTATTGAACATCATTTATTCATTCTGCCATTTTAACCCTGTCGACATCCATACACTACATATGTAAAAAATTTACAATGCAACATAAAAGAAAACAATTTACCGTAAAGTTTTTCTAATAATTGAACAGAATTTAGCACGGTACTGGGTTTTCTCATGCGATGGAAAAAACACGCAACGGTGCAAATTAAGATCCACCGAAAGTTTTTTTTTAATCATAAATAGGATTGAATAATGCCATCCTGCCGGCCGCCATTTTGACACATCCCTATTGTGATATCGCACGACTCACTCCGCGAGCTGATCTTTTACGCCGACAGCAAATAAAGGAGGATTTCAGGATCCCTCGTTCGCCCCCCTCGACTCTCGAAACATGTTTATTCGGCTAGCCGTCCCCGGGCGATCGGGGGTTGGTCGACCGCTTCCTTTCGCAGCGGAGATGAAGCCCGCGCGTCATCCGAGAGGGGATGGATCAGCTCCCGCTCGCATTCTTAATCTATTGTATGCCAACAGCGAAATCTTGTAATACTTCGATTTGAGCGACGCCTCGTTTATGATTATTTTTTTAGAGGTCTTTATATTAACAAAAAAAAATCTTTCAATTTGCCCAATATTATATATAACACAAGGATTTGCATTACTACCTTTTAATCGAATTGAACGAATCAACCCGATAGTTGGAGTTTAAAATATTTCCAATTTATTTTTACCAATTATGGGGAATATCACAAAAACCGAAATGTTTAACATTACTTGTATTAATATTAATCGTTCAATATAAAGTATTCGTCCGTCCCGCGAAAACATTTCTAAAAATATAGTATGCGAATAAATATCATTAGAACCGTTCAGAATAACCGAACAGATTATTTTACGAATGTTTAATTTAAGACATGATACTTTAGCTGCACACTTTGTCGGCGATAGAACGATTTCAATATTAATTATTTAAATACTAGATCTCCCTGAAAGCGCAAGGTCAACGCGCGCTGCCCGCGTTCGGGGAGTGCGGATTCGATTCCCACGTCTGCTGGATTTAAAAAAAACTGAAAAATCAGATACAAATATATGGTACCCATTTCTAGTAACGATCTGTCGAGACATGTCTTCGCTTTGTGAACAATCATAGTCAACTTTTGGAGCGGGCATAGTAAAAAAATACTGAGACTATTATATAGTCACATCAATATTTTATCACGTTCGCTCCCAAAGTGGAGTATATCGACATATATTTTCAATGTAATGTTGACGGATTACTTTCACGGGAATTTCGAATTCGACTCGATGCGCACCCAGTCCTGCATTTTTGGATTTTTTAAAATCCGACAGATGTCAGAATCGAGCCCGCATTCTCCAGTTTGTTAGGCGCGCACGCTTACTTAGAGGTAAGCTACCGGGGAGACAGATAATTCTTTATAAAATTATATGATTATCAAAAATAATAGATCGGGTCTTTAACTAACATTATCATAATGGAAAGAAACCATGTTATTTGTTTAGTTTTAGATTACATTATGTAATAGCCATAGAAATCATCGCTATTATGAAAAAATAAATATTTAAATTGATTAGATGATAATTCATAAATGTAACCTGTTTTTGTAAGTCGATTTTCAAACTTGCATGAAATGTTATTTGGATTGAAAGTATAAGAAATATTTTGGGGTCGGATACATTTCGCAATCGCAAACACAAAGACGCTATCGGAAAGAAGAGCAGCGCAACTTGATCCGACCGCAAAGTAAGAGCAAATACAGATGATGATGATGATCTCGATGAACAAATATTCGCGTCTCTTTCGGCCTTCTGTTATCGTAATACAATAAATAATAAATACACCTTGCAGCCGATACGCGAGATTTCTTTTTTAGTAATAAGAAAAATTACATGTGAAACAAATATTCTTTTATTAAGCTTTTATCCTCAAATATCTGTAGTAATTGACGTACCGTCTTGAAGTATTTCTTCATTTTTAAGGAAGTTTTACAAGTTGCTTGGTGCCTTTCATTCTTTTAAAAAATTAGCTATGCCGAGTTTTTGCTTGAGGGAACCGGTAATTGAAATGTTTCAGTTGATCAAATGACAAACGCAGTGTAATATTAGAAAATGGGTATATATGAATATCAACGATATGTGTAACACACCGAATGAATATTATTTTTAGGACCGCGTATGTGATAACACATGATGCGAAAAGAAGGTAGAAATCGGTCAAGAAGAAAACTATTGTTATTTAAAAATTGTTATAAATTCTGAACTATTTAAAACTGGTAAACTTTCATATGTGAGATCACTGCTAGCGACCCGGGTTTC
>JAGVSQ010000674.1:0-36041 GCA_022683975.1 Rhyacophila evoluta | reverse complement strand
ATAACATTAATAAAACACGTCTTTATTATCGAAAAGTTAAATTATAATTTTCAACAGCTAGGGATGCTGAATTTTCCCCTTAGAATTTATTTTTTAAAAAATCATATTTGAGTTCTTCTATAAATGGTGTCAGTATTTCAATGTAAAAATTTCATAATGTTAAATATGTGTTAGAATTAATGCAAACAATGATTGACATTATTAATTAGTCTCAGATGGACATAATTTACTAAATTTATGTTGAAAATTAGTATTTAATTAATCTATTGTGTAATATAGATAATATATTTGTAAGAATTCATTGTTAGACTATGATTATTTGTTTAACTGCTAAATATGAAATCAGAATGTAAAGTGTCATTCAATTCATTGATAAATAATTGTCAATACCTTTCTGGGATTATAAAAAAAGAAAAAAAATGAGTCTTCCTTTGAAACATTTATTTATGTCAGCAATCGGTGAATGAATGAATGCAAGTGATGCATCATTTTATAACTTTTTACAAAATTCTGATGACTATAAAACACAAACACAAAATATAGAAATTGACTTTTTTGTATTTATTGTGAAAGATTAGGGTTAGATGACGCCTACGTAAGTATGAATGAACAAATAGTGCAAATTTTGCCTGAATAATTACAAAGATATGAATAATTTTTATATTTCCCCACAGCCTAGAACACGGGGGGAATATTGTCGGAAGGCCGTATTCATTTATCTGAGATCAAATAAGGTGCATTCAAGAAACATACATAAAAATGTATCTACTTTTTTTTAATTAATGAAACCAATGAGTCTTCAAGGCCGCAGATTTCCCACCTTTGGCCCAGAACAGTGCAATTCTGAATAAATCTTTTCTTTTTCCATACTTTATAATTAATATAATATATGTATATGTAATAATAATAATACAGAATTTGTAGTGTAGTTATGTGTCTTTCCATTTCTATAATATAATAAACTATTAATTATTTTAATATGTTGACTATTATTTAATAATGATTTAAGTTGTATCCTAGCTCTCAAAATATATTATTATTATGTACTGAGATTATTTAAATTTGATCAATCAATCAAAACAAAGCAATCGACCATGGTCATGTACTTATTACATGGGGTGATAAGTTTCTTGTATTGGTAATAGAAAGTATTTTTTTGGCATTTTTAAAATTCTATTTTTCACATAATTTTCTTTTTACATATATACGGAATCGACTTTAACGATTTTAACGATTTTAAAACATTTCAAAATATATCTAATGGCTCGACTGCCCAAGCTTGCCAAAATAGGCATCTGTTTTGGCTATCACTCCATCATTTGATGCGAATCTCTTTCCTTGAAGCCATCTTTTTAATTCCTGAACTAGAAAATAATTACCGGATACTAAATCTAGAGAATATGACGAATGAGGAAGGAATTTGAAGTGTAGTTTGTAAAGTTTGGCCATTTCTGTACATGGCCTGTGAGCATGTATAAGGCTCTGAGTGCCTAAGTATGGTTGTTTTTCCCTGATGGCATTATTTGGTTTATTTAAAAATTCACGACAATATTTTCCAGTGATCGTTTTTTCTTTCTGAATACAATAGAGAGGTGGCTGGCGGGTGACAGAATCCTGGAGAGGTCATGTGTTGGCCATATGCTCCTCATAAGGAGCGGATATGGCAGAGAGATAGAGAGAATATAATCAATTACCAATATTCTATGAGTATTCTAAAATACAGTGGTCATAACCTTTCCAGCTGTCTTGAGTTTTTCTATCCATCAAGCTGACTATCTTCTGAACTCTGGTGTACAGTGGTAAATTTATGTTTTATTTACTGTTATTAATCGATGTCCGAAATCTTTTTTGCTGCCCTTTGACGTTCCCAATCATTGTCTTGAAGTTGACACACGTTCGCGTTTTTGGTTGACTATGAGCATACGCGGCATCCATCTTGCCTGAATCTTTTTCATTTGTAAATATTTATGCAGTATATTTCCTACTCACTGGTTTGATATCTCACGCTCATATCACCTCACTTTTTAATTGTTTATAACAATATCATGAATTTTGGCAACCATTGTTGGTATTCTTACCTCTTTTGTTCTTCGACTGCACATGTTTAAATTCAGTTATTCAAAAATAAAGACTTTAATACGATAGTGCAGTTTCACCCGATGTTTCATTCATATACTTTTAATATCACTTGGTATTTCAAATGAATGTAATGAATTCCACTACGAATTTGAAAGTTGTCCATTTTCCACAAAATGCAAAACATGCCAACTTCAAATACTCGCCAATTATAAAATAACTTGAAATTTAAAATACTGTCTCATAAAAGATCAATCTTGTTAAGAAATATACTATTATTTTATTAAAATACCATAAAATACTATGTATTGATACAGGGAACTTATCAGCCCATGTGTAAGTGATTGGAAATTTATAATTGTCATACAACAGTAGAACCTCTATTTGAACACTCATGAAGGCATCCAATTATCTGGACTCTTATACTGTGATATTGCGTGGTGAATCTATAAGATATACATCCGAAATAAATATGAGATGAAACTGCAATGAATGAACATCACATTATTTGATGTTAAAAGTACATATTAAAATTATATAATGATGGTATATGTATTAACATACATAGCAAGTGAAAGTAAATATTTTTGAATAGTAATATGCTGTATAGCAGTGCTCCGCAGCACAAGTGTGCACTGGCGCACTTTTCCAATATTTTTTATTTGTGGTTTTTATCTATATTTTTTTGGCATTTCTTATTTTTATTTTCACTTACAGTGTGCCATGAAATTTTGGGAAATTTAGGAAATTGGAAATTTTGCTGTGAGAGATAAACTGCTCTTAAGCAGTGAAACATCTTCACTGTATGAAGGTCCACATGCTTTATTTAGGAAGAAAAATAATAATGGAAAAAAATGTGTTCCTGCATTATTTGAAATCCTTTTTGTGATTGATAATTTAGATTTTCAATAAAAAAAGAATGTTCATTGTGGATAAGCATATCACATTTGATTATGACACTTAACTAATTTCAATCGACGCAGACTGAATATTTAATTTTAACATAACACTAAATATTTTTTTAAAAAGAATCAAGTTTGTGAGTTGTTTATTTTTGTTTTATTTGTCTATTTTACAGTATTTTTGGTGAACCTCTGTTACGTAATATTTTCTAAATTGGAGTTATGTGATTTACGATATGTGTTCAACAAACAAGTAAATAGACAAACCGCTATAAATTTTAAAATCAATTCTTTTATTCATTACTGTCCTGCACTGCATTGGTGTTCAACATTTTTAGATGAAAGTGCTTCCTTCACAGTCTGAAACTAAATGGCGCCTACATTAGATTTTCTATTTCTAAAAGTATTTCTTTATACATTCAGGACTTAAGTTAATTTGGTGTTGATGATCAATAAATTATTTCACTTGCTGGTATTATTGTGTACGCTTGAATGTAATTTGTGAATGTCTAAAAATGCAAAATGACAAAACATGATGCACATGATCTATGGGGATGATTATGAATTTTAATTAGCTTACATTAAGCAACACTCAATTGTATAAATCAAAATATTAATGTTGTATAAAAGTGATGGAAGTCACTGATTTTAGTTGATGTCTGTTGTTCTTATTATATACCAATTTTTTTCTAATAAGATTTTATTGATATGTTAAAATATAATTGTGCAAAATCTCTGATATGATTTTGTGGTTGATCCATCTTTATAATTTACTATGTCCAGTTTATTTTGTATATAGGTTAAATAATTAAACCACATGTATTTGATATAAATGTGCAAAATGTATTAATAGATGATTTAAATTTAATACATCTTTCATTCTCATCCCTTAAACTTTGCTCTTCCATGATGTTTCGATGAGTGTGGTTTCAAAAATAATATTACGATCTTAGAATGAAGAAAATGCTTGAAGATCATTTCAAACATTGAAAAAATACATTGAGGCATTTCCAAAAGAGACAATAATGCCTGCTTAGAAGCGAGTCAATAAATATCAGTTTTTTGATACCTCATACAACTTGTTTAAACAGCAGTTCACTCAAATTAACTGGGTAACCGAACCCTATAAGGCATGGGGAAAATATAACTTTTTTTACTATCATTGGTTTTAATGAGTTCACCATCGCCCTTTTATTCATATCTAATGTTATTCCTTTATTGGAATACATTACATTGAAATAATAAAATATGCCTTTTACACGAACTTAAAATTTATGAAATTGACCCATATTGACTGTCGACAGCCAAAAAGACACAACCCAGATAGAATTTTTTTTACAGGAGGCACAAAAAAGTCTATTTAATGGTTTTGAGCCGAAATAAAAATATTAAATAGACACAGTTTTCAAGCGCAGGAAGACTTAAACTGGTGTTTTATTTACCCAATCTGATATTAATTTAATACATTATTTAAGAAAAATCAGTAAAATTGATGTGGTGGAAGTCTTTTTTCCCGGTCGCAAAGTCGACAGGCCATCATTTTTCAAACTTAAATCTTAATTAATATACCAATTTGTCATTTGCAGCTTACATCCTTTTTATAGAGCGTGTGTTGAGATGTAAATATTGCGATAATCAAAAAAAAGATATTTTGAAAAAACTGAGGATTGCATCCCGCTTCCTTACTAAAGTCGATATTTAAATAGGAAACCTGAGAAAATATATGAATTGTGAATATATATAAAAAATGAACATTGTAATCAGCATCCTGATTACTTTCATTGACACTCCAACGATCATTATGTTATATTTCATTGATTCCAAGATGAGATATAATTAATGAAAAACATACCAGTATCTCTTATTTGTTTATTGGATTTAATACAATTATTAGATATTTTTATTTTACAATAATAACAAATGTTAAATCAGTACACCATTTTAAGATTTAAATTACATTATGCAGAATATTTAGGCTATAATTGATAATAAATTATTACAATACGTGATTCATATTTCATATTAAATCATTAATTATTTATCAGTGTTAAATTTCATCCACTAACTATTTTTCAATACACATTTTAAGCTATGAAATAAAATGTAATTAGAATAAAACCTCGATATAACGGAGAAAATTTCTGGTCAAATGTGAAAATTGTTAAAAACTTCATGTTAATGTTAAATATGTTTAAAGCCAAGGGTCCATGCTCGTAAACAATCTCTAGCATTCGAATTTAAAAAATTAAAGACTTATTCATTTAAAAAAAAAAATCTTTATTTATTGAAATAGTTTTCACACTGAAAATGTTCAGAAGTATATATTTGCATACGTATGTTTTATTGCGCCAACAATTTCAGATTTATTTTTGCTCTGTGCATACTATATATAAAAAATGGTATTTTTAAACATTTTGTATTTATTACAATTTAATTATATCATTACAGGTCTGTTTGCACTAGTGATTTTCTTTCTCATTTTGACTTTAGTGTCAATCTTTTCTATAGACCATTCTTGGAATAAAACATTTTAAGTAACTGTGGCAGGAATCTACAGAAATATTATTATTACGTAAACCCATACTTACAACAGTGAACTGACTACGTATGCATTATTAATGTTTATCCAATAATATAAAAAAAACAGTTAAATTTCGATATACCGGACCTCGATGTAGTGGACTTTGGATATAACGGACAATATATCTGTAAGAAAGTGAAAGAGCAAACAAATGGTTGGCAGAATTTCTTTGATTTTCAAGATGCAAACATAGATTTAAAATGGTTAGACGTTCTTGATTTCAATCCCCTGGGAATCATGACTCAAAGTGAGAAATCAGATGAAATTATGGTCTTGGAAAATTTTGCAACATTTTTGTAATTTTAAACTGTTGATTATAAAAGAACAGCATACTTCTAAAGTGCAAACAAAACTTGATTCTTTTCTTGAAGCTTCACTAGCCTTGTATTGTGCTATTTATTTCCTCAATAAGAGAATGCATCCAGAAAACTGAGTTTTATATAACGGACTTTTGGTTTTAACAGACACCCCCTCACCCGCATTAGTCCTTTATATTGAGGTTCTACTGTATTTCATAAACGTAAATGGCAAGTTCATTCGGTGCCCACTGGGAGTAAAGCTATTTATCAGTAAAGTAAAAATATTTAATATTTTTCAACTAAATTTTCTTTTTTCAAAGGGTTCTGATAAATGATTTTCATGCACCAATTTCTCCTAAAATTAGCCTCCAATAATGGTAATTTCTATAATATACATAGATTTTAATTTCTAATATCATTCCAGCGATAGGAATATGTTATCACAAAAACACCATATTTAAATTAATAAGATTAAAATAAAATGCAGCCTTATTCTAAGTGTGTCATAGCCTTGTCAAAATACAAAATGTGATTATTCTGTAGTATCTAAGTCTATCACAATTAGCCTGATTGTATTTATTATTTACTGTTGAAACTGTAAATATTACAAAGAGTTTCTCTTAATAGACTAAGCACATCATATGTATTCCATAAATTGTAAAATAGGATATCTTTTGGATTTAAGTTTCACATCGTCAGGCTTGTTTTCATTAGTTTCAGATTTTTCAAATTTATTGGCTGTTTCAAATCAAACGGTATTACTTATGTGTAATCCAACTTTTGGCTGTCATAACTGATTGAATTTCAATTAATAGAATTTATTGTTCGTCAGTAAAAAATAAATAAAATTGAAATTATTCACAATCAAAAACAATTTGCTTATGGATTCAATGACAAATATTTCATTTCAGTAACTTTAGTGTCGGTTGTTACAGTTCAGACTGTATAGAGGATATTGAAGGTTGTGGTACATTCATACATTTAATATCTATTTGTATATATTACGCAAATTATTATAAAATGTCTACTTATTATTAGACTAAAACTAAATGATAGAAATGGAGTAAGAACGAAATGAATATTGACAATTATGGATTTGTTATTGTTATTTTTTGTACATAAAAAAAAACTATAATGTCTTCAGCCTTTTCTAAAAGATAAATAATTTACTTAATAAGAGCCTTAAACCAAAATCACTTTTTTACAAAAGATATAATTCCTTCCAACATTGAAAAATAACTAATTTATAAAATTTCTATTAAAAAAATTCACATACGTTTCATTTGAGTTTAATAATAAATCCCATTGAATAGTTATTGCCTCATTGAACGATTGTCCAAGTACATAAGTGGAGGTCTATTTGATGTATATAGATATGATTGATAATTAACTTGAGCAGTGTGTCTATGGTACATAATAATTCTTATGAGCATAGCGATCCAGTAGTTTTGTTTATGTTCTGTTTTTAAAATACTATAGATAGACCAATCGACCAGACTTCAAAGAAAGGTATTGTGATATTTAATTTACCTACTGGCAAGAATTCAAAATAAAATTTCTACCATAGGGAAAAGACAAATCTTAAAATTATTCCTAAACATCTATTAATTAACCCCTCCACATTAAACTGTTTTTTTGCAATCAATAAAAAATCCTTAAAAAATGACACCTAAAAGAACAAGTTATAAGTATGTGAATGATCATAAAATATTCTTAATATTATTATGATGTATAAACAAATAATGCTGTAATGAGGTGCCAGAGTTTCATCAGAAAAGTTAAAAATGAACTGTGTGTAAGTCTTTGCTCTCAACATTTTGTTGATGTTTATAGTGAATAAGAACGCCAGCTTCAATGGTAGAATGAATCACACAATGGCATGAGACGTGTGCGCCTGTGCGCATGTTGCTTGAAATAGCTGGCACTCAATTATATTTCACTTGAATGATTAACATGATGTCTGCAACATTTATGGTATGTGAGGTATTTATGAATAGATTTCAGTAGAAGTCAAGCAAGTTCATCAATCAAATTATAGCTGTTAAGAGCTACTGTCATGTATAGAGGACACTGGCAAAGGGTTAATTATTATTAATACATTCGTGACAATTTTTGTAAATTGAAAATTAAATCGTAATGTAACTATCATTCTCCATTTCTGAGAACTTATTAAATATTTCACACATGAATTATTTATCTGCGATGTGTAATATTATAGAGATAGTATTTTTGGTGTTCAATTTTCCTAAGTGCAATTTGTATTTGAAATTTAAAATATATTCAAACTGAATATTTTTTCTTCAAAAACAAAATAACGAAGTAAATTCGTATTGCTACGACCAGATTTTTCGTCAATTGATTACTTATATTAATTACCACAGTTATTAATATTTTTTGTTACGATTTTCTACGTTTGAGTATCAAAAAGCAAGTTCCTAGCAGTCCTGTGATCCATGCTATGGTCACTAAGTAGCCATTGAGGACGTTGATGTTTTGGAAGACGTATCCTTTTTCAATGACATTCCTCAGCGACATGATTGGTACAGTGAATGGCAAGCAATACGCAACATATCTCAGTCCGATTTCCATGCCTTCCAAGGGCCACACAATTCCTGAAATTGGATATTGAACAAATTATGATTTATTTCACTGCTGCACTACAGAGTAGACCATTTTACACATTTAAAATTTTATACGATGATAATATAATGTGTAAATATCAGGTAGCGTATTCTAAATTTGCTTAAATCAAAAGCCAACAGAGAGCCACCTTGCCTGAGGAAGATTTGTGTTTTTAAATTTTATTCAGGGATACACGTGACAAATGGGGAAGCAGAAGTTTTACCCCAGGTTAATTATTTTGGGTTTTAAATTTTTTTATTACTAAATCTGATTTTATAATGTATTTGATGCTAATGTGTAATATTTTTATTAAAAAATATCATTTCCAATAATTGCTAACCATAATCATGATTGTTATCTTTGAAGCTGCTGAAATCTTGCATTAGAATTAATTACAGAATATCTCACCACACAGTAGAATCATTGGATAGAAGCTTCCAGTTGAAATGAAGAAGGCCAAGGAGTAAGAGCTGCAAATGATGGAAATGAAAAAACCGAAGCACATTCCAGTGAAACCTTGCAAGAATAAAAGGACGGCTATGGATAAGAGGTCTCCGTTTAAAGGAATTTGGTATCCCACAAATGTCAGCAGCATCACTTCGATTGTCTGAAAGTAATGCGACAATAATTAATCTGTGCCAATTTTTTTACACATGTAAATATAATATAGATTAATAATTATTATTTCTAAAAAGTTTTTTCCAGATTGCATAAAAGAAATGTTACTTGGAAGAAAACAATTGATTAACAGACAATGATTTAAGATACCTTCGCATTATATACACAAGGAATTTATTCTTTTCGGTGTTTGAACTAACCTGTAAGAAAATGACGATAGTCTGTATAACAACATGGACAGTTAATATTTCACTGCTTGTAACTCCAGCAACGACAATTCTATCCCAAACTCCTTCCAGACGATCAGCAATCATAATGTTTGATGTTACTGTGGTTGCCAAGAAGAAGAGAACACTGAAAAAATATAAAATAACATATTATGAACACGTGATCATTTTATTTACTTAAAATTTTGTATAAATAGTATATTTATCATATTTTAATAATTTTACTTGATGGCCAAATGGATGAAAAATCTGAAGAGAGTAGGAAGCAAGTGCTTACAGGTTTGAGGGATTAGTCAATAGTTTACATGAAACTAATCGGTTAAGACTTCTCTAAAATATGGTTCATTTACTTTGATTTGAAGCAAAAATCGCATAAAGTGTAATGATATTTACACATTCCAATGAAAATAATACTCATTGATAGAAAGCAGAATAGTTGCTAAATTGCCTGTATGGTTGGTATTGATTTATTGTATTATATATTTATTTTGCTGAAGTTAAGATTACCGTGGATATGTCTAATTGTATCGTAATCCTTAAGAAAAGAATATTCATCGGGATGTTATTGTATAGTATAACTTAAATTACAGACTGTTGCAAAATAATCTTTTAAATTATAGGTGGAGATATAAACTGAAAGTTTTACGTGATCATCATTCCAGGAGCCATAAACTGTGTGTATGTGTTGTCTTTACTCCCATAAATAGGGTCCCCGAACTGGATTGGGATTTTTGACATTTTGTCTGGATATCGGCAGTCCTTCATCAGCTCTTCAGTGTATCGCAGATAATCAGAATATAATTGCTTCTTCATAAAGTGAGCGATTTGGTGATCTGAAAAATAAATTAGCCCCAGAAAAATCATATTATATGAATATTTAGAAAAGAATATAAAGTTGCCCTGGTAAATAGTGTCACTATAATTATGTTAGTCCATGGTCTGTAAATCAAGTTTATGAATGATGAAGTAGCCTTCAGCCTTATTGAATTCAATTGCAAATTTTGCAGATCACTTCATTATCGCTCAGTTGCCATTTAATAATAATATTTCCTTAGGTTGTTTTCAGAGAGAATATTATGAGTTTCAAGACTGTTCAGGTATTTTTATATATTTTTTACGAGGATTGGTTGTTAATCATATATTCAAATTTTTGGGTCCATGTTCTTAATGCATATTTGAAAACAATAATTTTATGTCATCATGAGACTTGAATCAATGACTCAAAACACATGATAAACAATACTTTATGTTAACCCGTAGATCGCCGTAAGCACACATGTGCGCTCTACGTAGACGATCGCCGTAAGCGCAGCTGTGCGCGCTTCGTAATATTCGAAAGATGTATTTCAAAATTAATTCCGATTTTCTCACAACGACATCTATGACTATTTTAAAATATTAACAAACCAAAAAAATCATGTATACGGTGTATAGGATCGTAAAATACGTGGTGTACCGGTGCGCTGTTTCTACAAACATGTGGCGATGAAGTGGTTAAGTAAATAGTAAATATTAATCAAAATAATTTGTTTACACCACTGGGTATAGTAACTCATATCTTTAATATTAATAAAACTCTCATTGAAACAATATTTCAAGGTTGCAAAACATTTTGAATAACTTTTAGTTTTAATATTAGAGATCTATATTTTTAAATAAATTTACAAATCTTTCATCTAGCGGTGAAAAAATGCACTACCATAATGGAGCTTCTGATTTTTTCCGATAGGTTCGTTAACATATAATTAATATACTCACTGCTCATGTCCAGCCAATATGTAGCGATACCGTTTTCGAGCGATTCATCAGAAATTCCTCGACCCAAAGAGATTCGTTCGGCAGTCGAGGATGAGAAATTACTTGACAAATAGAGGGCGCCGGTAACTTCGCCCCTTTCCACTGCGTCAAATGCTTCTTTTTGAGTAGCAAAAAAAGTCTAAAATAAATAGAATTAGGTTGATAAAAAAGTAGACATTAAAGATGAACAACGCATAACCGAAACTGTGTAAAATGTATCATGGCTGTAATGTAATTTCTATGCAAGTTGCCGGCAATTTGATCATGAACTAAGAACATAATAAGGCTTATCTTTACTGATATATTGTCAGTTAATTGCCATGTCCGTCGGTATCTATGTGACGCTTGAAATCAATAGATTAATTGTAAAAATATGAATTATTTTTTTTGCAAGTTTGGTTCTCTACTAATTTCGACACAACTACGAATTATATATTATGTTACGCCATGGTATGAGCCCGTATAATATAATAAATAATATAAGATATGTCTTACCTTTATAATAATATTGTTGTCGAGCGATTTTATGTATCTACAACTGAGTTTTTCAAATGTACAAGAGTAGTCATCTTCGTTGAATGTGGCGGTGGGCTGGGTAAGGTTGAGGCAATCGCTCCACAGAGGAACCTCATCATTGACGATGGCCAGAGTGAGCTCGCGAGGGTCGTGACCGACAGACATGAAGAAGGACAGCAATTGGATTATGGGAAATAAAGCTGAGAAGATGAGGCCCCTGAAAAACAACACAGGATTAATGTCAAGTAAGTCAGTAATTACTTTTCGAAGCAGACAATTTCATGTTTAATATTATATTTGTTGATTGATTACATTTCACACACTAGTTATTTTGGTTATCATATATTTGGTCAAAACATACGACAGCAATACATTATTATAAATATATATCAGCTCATTTTATAATATATGCTAGAATACAGTGGCGTAGCTACATATTCAGCGCCCTGGAGCAAATAAAATCGCTCTGGTTTCTGACGAAATTCGTTTTACGCATTAGCAAGTTTTAGATTTTTGATCGAGATAATGTCGTGTAATGCAGGCCTGGCCTAGCGCTAACTGAAGTTTTTACTTTCTTGCAAAAAATATGTTTTCTCGTTTTTTTAGCGATATTTTACTTTCATCCAGAAATTACGGTTTCTCGATTTTATATCCATCACTCCAACTTAAATTTTTGCTTCTAAGTTTGCACTCTTCCCATGATTCGTGCGCATGGAGCAATTACTCCAACTGCTCCTCGGTAGCTACGCCACTTCTAGCATAATGTAATGAGATAGAGTTATGGAATGTTTTAGATTCTTACCCAGGATGTCGTGAAAATTGTTGGACATTCTTTACAAGTAACGCCTTAAATTTATGAGATTTTGGCTTTTTTGCTTTCATTTTGCTGACGGTTTCATTTGTAGTAAGAACCTAGAAAATAGAGATTTCTCCAATGAAAGTTACAAAAAATACAATCAACTTTACTTGATAATACAAAAATATAAACAAACTTAATTATGACTATTTAGGCGAATTACGTAATAATAATATGTAATGAACAGAACTGTAAATAATAGAATCTTTAAGCATTTCTGCTCCAAGGCATACAAACATAACACACATTTAATAAAAACTACGTTGTTGTTTCTCTTCACAATATTACTACTACCCTTTTTACATCTGGTATTAATCAAGGGCTCTGTTAAATAGATCGGATATCGAAAAGCGTCTATTTTTTACGACAGTAATGTCCCAGGAGTAAATACAAATTACACAAGCTATCACGCAATGTTCCCTTTAAGACGGCAATGTCTAATAAACAGTATATTTTGTTGGCCCATCGCAAGAAGTGCATATATCAGATATTGACAATTTTGACAGGTATTACAAAGTAATTTAACAGGTTCCTTCTTTTAATATAATTCTAAAAATACTACGTAATTATCACCTTTACTCTCGTTAACATGTAGAATTTAAAATGTAACATGACACATTCATGATGTATATTGTTATTGAGAAACAAACAATCACCTGGCTGAACAAATGATTTGACATAGGCACTTCTAGCAATAGACCACATATTTCAAGACTCTCATTATTTGGTTAAACAATTACAGGAAAATAGAGTATTAGATTGCGGTTGTGATATGACATGTCTAAATCTTATATCGTCATAATATGCATATTATATTTTATTATTGTTTCGTAATTTTTATAATATAAACTTACGTCTGTGCTTCCGCAATACATTTTAGAGAAGTCATCTTTGGAGTCGTAATGATTTTTAGGACCTACATTATTCTCTGGTTTATCAATGACTATGCTGTCCGCCTGGGCATCAGCTGCAAATAGACAATATGATACAATGTTACTATAAAAGATTTATGTACAGTATATGTAATTTTTTCATTTTGTAAAAACTAATACAGTAACTTGATGGCTTCCACCACTCGTTCAGAATATTTTCGTATAAGTGGTGAGTAACAATTTTGATTAGATTATAATAGACATACTGTTTTTTCGGCGCATACGTCAAAGCGTGATTTTGAATAATTGGTTGAAGGTCTTTATCTCTACATCGGTTATATTGTGATTAGATACAGGAAGACTACAAAAGTGTTTTTTAGGAAAAATACGCTGGCTAATTTACCATAGTTCCGCATAACTAAGGGTTGCAAATTTCAAGAAGAGAAAAAAGTATTTATATTCAAATTTAAAGTCTCAGATTTTTAGATTGAGAATTGGGGCTTTCTTGTTTTTTTAGCTCGCGCGTATTACTTTTATATAAGTCACTTCACGGAAGTATGTTTTCTAGTATTTTTAGTTCGTGTAACGTAAATTCGGAAATCGCCATGATTTTCTTGTAAGTCGAATTTAAATTTATGATAGAGCGATTTCCGAATTTTGTTTTGCAATTACTACGCATAAATTCGAGGCTACGATAAATGCCTCAGTGGTAGAGCGTCGGCAACAGAGATGCAACATGGATATTAATAGCTAAGTAAGCAAGTGAGCAAGTTGTTGTGACGACACGTGTTGTCGTGCTGCCGAACATGCTCACTCACCTATTCATAGCTATTTTGCATCCATGTTGTCGACGCTCTATCGCCATGGCATCTATAGTAGCCTCGGCCTAACTGTTACACGAAATAAGATTGTAATTTACGAGACACCCGTAGAGACAATGAATTATTTACGTCCTGGAAATCCAGCTATTAACAACAGAAGATGAAAACTTAAACGTTGCTATCGCGCTGTCGCTCAAAAAAAAAAAAAAAACAAAAGATCAGGCTAGCCGGTATTTATGTATGATAGTTTAGATTTTAGTCAGCGTTTGTCTTTGAGTAATATTATTCGCCAATCACGACGTATGACTATACCATAATTATTACGTAAATTCAGTTTAAAATGCCATAATATTTCTGTGTTTAATTGTCTATTTGTTCAATTGCGTTAAGCGCTTTTGCCTTGTGTGCATTTGTCTGGTTATTGAGATCCAGGCAACTAGTCTAACGTTAAACTGATTATCAAAAAGTTGTACCGGATAAGCCCAATTAGCAATTACTTATAACCACACATGTGCACTGTATTTATTTCATGTTCACACGTTTTTAAAATGGACATAATTAATAAAAAAAAAACAGATTATGGATACAGATTGCAAATTGGTATTTATATAACACATTATGAGTTATTATCTGTTAAGCCGATTAACTGTTTCGTTCAATTGCATCGGAAAAGACCAGTTAGTTAAGTTGTCGAGTATTTTTATCTATTTAATAGTGCAGTAAGCACATGCGCACCAAGTGCAGTGGACCCACCGATAAGTGCATTGGGTTCAAGGATGCTAACACCGGTTATAAGTGTGTTCTGATCTACGCCGCTGGATCACTATGACCGGTTATTCATTTTCAAACGCACGGTATTTTGTAATGAGGGTGATTAGACAGGCATACGTTTCGTAATCGATACAAAAAATCGTATATTTTAACGTTTAAATTTATTCAGTACTGAATTTACTTATACGAACGCACGCTATGAATTCCTTGTAAACTGGGACAAATATCAGTATGAAGATTTTAAGGCTTGCGTGTCTTATATAGTTTTATATGAAGAAGCAGAAAGGATTGACTCAAGAGCCATCTGGGTAATAAGTGATGCTGCCAAAATAATGAAAAATATTTCACAACACTTTAAATATACAATCGGACCTCGTATAATACGATACTTGTTTACAATTTTGTCTGGAAATAAGTAACATTGTACGGATTTTAAGGTAAACCTTGTTATATATGCTGACGGGAAATGCTTTTTCGCGAAAATTTAATTACCTACATAGCTTAAGTTATCATTAAATACTGTATCCTGTAAGACTTCCCGTCACTCACATATTCGCCACCACCTAAGACTCACATAAAACACGGAAAGAGTGGAATAGTTATTTTATTCATTGGAAAAATTGCGAATATTACAAATTATATATGTAAGTCGATCACAGTATGATCGAATAATTACATACTTACAAGTAGGTCTCATTAGACTTGAAATTTTTGAGTTGATGAAATAAAAACAATCATGTAACAAACATGGCGATGGCCATAAGTGGACAATACGTATAACACACTTGCTAAATTGCTCAAGCCAAAAAACTTTATAAAAAAGTTAATATTGAGACATATCGGTTAGTTTAGTCAGAGTATTGGTTAGCTTAGAGACTGTGCTTAATTTATCTATAATAATTCGTGATAACAGTTTTAGTTTTCCGGAGCTTATATGAAGTACACCCGTACCTCGTATACCACAGTTTCCATATAACACGGTTTTAGAAAAATTAACAATTAAAAATTGATTAATATCGGTGATTTGGACGAATTTTAGGAGATTAATAACCTTAATAATTTAATAAAGCTTTGGGTTGGCTGATAAATCAGAACATCATTTTTTAGAAAATTATCCTATAAAGGAAAGAAGTTTGATGTTCGAGATTGAATTACAAAAGTGCTTTACATGAAAAAAAAATACACGCTAAAAGCAGACAATCGCTTATTATGAAATTTTAAAAGGCTAAATCCAAATGTTCTCACGAGTCTTGCAATAATAATAACTTACAACCCAGCTTGAAAAGGAATCGAATAAATAAAACTGTAAATGATAGTCATGATAAGTGTTTTGTATTATGTAAAGTATTTTGAACAATTTCGTAAACAATTTTTACATTTTATTGGATTATAACTAAACTTTGACAATTTTTTGCAACGCATACCTTAATTTGTACAAATTTGAAGCCTCGTAGAACACGGATTTGTATTACGCGACGTTTTTCTGGAACCATATTACCGTATTATACGAGGTCCGAGTGTATTTAAAAAATATTGGTTATCAAACAACGTCTACAGATACTAACTGGTAAACGCCAACTGTATGTATGCGACAAAAATTCAATATTGGTCTATTAAGCGTCATGAATTATTTATCATACATTTTAAATACTAGAACTCTCAAACTGATATCTTAAAATAGTCCCGAGATTTTGTTAGTATTTTTATAATATTTCATTTAAAAGCAATGAAAACGTGTTCGTCTTAGGCAGTTATTATTCAAAATTGATGTACCACCTTTCTTGACGTATTTATGGTGAGCTATTTAGGGTCTAGATCAGTGGTAGCAAACCTATGACACATGAATCAGGTACTGTCCCACGAAGGCTTTGTAAGTGGCCCACGGTGAAGTATTAAAAAAAATTAAGCCCCTCGCCAGAAAGGTTCACCATCACTGGTATGAGTGTTTAATTTTCTGCGAAGTTTGATTGAAATAATATCTAAGGTTAATTTTTAATTTGTATTAAAATCGTACATTTTTATTCCACGCCGGCAGTTCGCGGGTTTATATTAAAATGAATATATTTATTATCTTGAAATTTTACCAAAAACACATTTAAGATTACGGCAGGTGATAATTTTTATGCACTACACCTTCGACAAGCACGCCACAGATAACAAAAATAAAACATGAAAAGAGCTTCGTTAAAAAAATACAAGTGTCAAAAATGCTTAATCTATTGCTTAGGTACTGCAAATATTTTAATCGAACGAGTCCTTCAGCTTTAGAAAAATCAGATCTGACTATTTAATTAAATGACAGATGGTCGAATAATCAAGTGAATGAAACTCAGATATAAAAATTCTATACATCAAGGCTTAATTATAATATAAAGGAAAAGATGTCTACGAAAGGCCGCGTTGATATGAGAATAGTTTTATATTAGTCTACAGTCTGGAGATTTATTGGAATAGTTATTTTCATACAGCTTTTGCCCTTGCTTATAAAACCTTGAAAAAGCTTAAAGTGCTTGTTTAAAACATATATATCTATGAGTATGTCGGAGTTAAAAGCCGGTTTGTAAAGTCGCTCGCAAATATTATATTTACATTGTAAATTAATTTAAGTCACCCACTGAACGTATTAAGCGTACTATATTGCATAATATTATATATTATATAATATACGCAATAATGTCTGGGATTCGCAGCCGTTCACTGTAAATACCGTTTGTTTAACGCAGGGGCAGTCAACCTATGACGCATTGATGACATGTACTGAGTAGATTTTAATGTAGGTAGAAAATGCGTGAGATGTATGGAGTAATGTCAAACAATTGGCGCATTATATGTAAAAAGTTGGCTTTATCTGGATTAGCGAGTGCATTTTGGCGATAGTTCTGTCCGATTGCTGATAGAAACTTCGTGTACTGAGTTGCGAAAATGCTTGTGTTCTAATACTGATGGTGATGAGTTATAGCTACGTAAGGAGCTCGGAGATCAGAGATCGGTGCAGTTTCCTCTTACATAAAAATCGTACAACGATGTTAGCATTGGTTTGAACAATATTTATGTCTTCGGAGAGCTTTAATATGGCTTACTTCTTTTTTCAACTTATGAGATTCCAGTACGCTTTAGATACTTCCCACGCAATGCATTTAACGGGCTCAATAGATGCTGGTATGATATTGGAAGATACTAAGTAATTAGCGGGCAGCAAAGAATTTTAGACATGCTACGTGATGGCAATTTGATCCACACAAGAAGCGTATATCTCCAAAGAAAAAACAAATATATTTGAAAATTTGATTTACTTGCATCTTTAGCACATGTAGTGTGTATATTTTATATTCTGACATTGATGGAAAGAAACGTCGCATTTATTGTTTAGCTAAAAATGTTTTCTTAAAGAAACAAAATCAAAATGGTCGACCAGTTCCGACTTAAAAAACTCAAGCGGATACTAACGAAAGATACGTTGGCATCCTGCAATTTACATCAGTAAATTACGCTAACAACAGCGAATTGCGACTTAAAAAGAACTGAGCTTAAAAAGTGGTTTTGAATTTATCGATCGTTTCGGATGGAAGGAAAATTCAGAGAATATTTTAAACATCTTCTTCATCAAATCTAGAGTATTGTGGTGTATAAATATTTGCAGGACTATTATAATATTGATACTTGACTTAAATATTAGAATTATATTTAAAGAATTATATGTTTATAATTATTTTTGTGAAACATTGACCTCATATTATGAATCTGCCTTGGGTCAAGTCCAATAAATTCTCCCAATAGCACACACCAATGACTACGAAATATGGCAGACTGCTAATATTTGAGTATGCACTTATTCGTATGTTAATATTTGTTTAGCATCAAATTTGTAAAGACATTTTGCCTCAATTTTGAGTGGTTAACTCTTTCGACACTGATGTTTTTTTTAGTCGTAATTTATACATTTTTTCAAATAGCTCGTTAGTATCTAAGTTTTATGAAATAAGATGATATATTCCTTGTAACTTTATACCTAAGAATACTGATTAAAAACACCTTTGTCTCCCAAGTAGCGTAGTTGGTAGCATGCACGTCTAGCAATCTGGGAAATTCGGGTTTGAGTCCCCATTTGTCGGATTTTAAAAGTCCGAAAATACAGGTCTGGATGCCCATTGGGCTGAATGATTGTCTGACAAACAATTCTCGTGAAAAATAATCTGTCAAGACATATTCACATTGCGGAGATTCATATCTTCATCTTGCGGGGTGGATATCTTCATACTATGTAGATCCATATGCTCCACGTTGTGACCCTCATGGTTGATCTCACGCTATTTAAAAAAATATTTCGCGACGCCTCTTATTGAAGCCACTGCATCCTAGGGTGTTGCAGCATACACTTTGGGAACCCATGATGTGTACATTACCCTAACAGAAGAAGGGTTAATGTAACCGATGTTTTATGTTAGTGCGTTCGTGATTGAATGATTGTTTTAGAATTTTAATCGTGTTAATAAATACAATAAAAGCTCGTTACTTGAGCGATAATACACGCAAGAATACACCTTGAAAAGACTCCGTTGCTATGCTATGGTATCAAGTGGTGTCACCTGCGACATTTGTTGTGTCACACCGTTCCTTTCACTGGCGTCTCCCGTTACGAGATGCAACCCAGCAACCATGAATTGTACGTAGTTAAACGGAAGACGTCCAAGCCATATATTAAAAAATTTCATTTTATTGCATATAATGCTTCGAAAAAATCAATAGTTTAACATGACAAAGACACTTAATCAGAAATATACACTCACAAAAAGTAATGACAGTGTTTTCTAACCCGCACACCGACAATTTACAAAATTAAAATCTACAAAACGTTCATGGGATTTAAATGTAAAAGTTTAAATATATTCTAAATTATAAGTATTATCATAATGTCACTTTCACATGTTTTTTAGATAAATGTACGTATTAATTATTGTATTGTTTCGATAAATTGTCTTATTTATGAATAAAAATACACGAAATATAACTGATTCCAAAAGTTTATGGACAAAGACTAATAAAATTAGCACCCACAGAACATTCAATAATTTTTATCATGGAACATTTTCCTATAATCAAATAATCAAGAAAGATGTAATACATGCAATCTAAATATTTTAATTTTATATTACATTCTTAATGATATAAAATTCATGCTAAATGTTAGTTCGTTTCTTTAAAATTTCAATCGTGTTTATTACTATGTGACTTGGACGTTTTCCGCTTAATTACATCCAATTACAAAACAAAACAAGAGTCATCATATGGGATAGATATATTTATCTAACAGCACTAGATTTTGATTATCAACCATTACATACTCCACTCTTCGCTGCAAAGGGAGAGGAAAATACCTCTTTTTCTCCCGTTATTCCTTTTCTCTTTTTACAAAAGCCAGTTTGTAACAAACTATAAGACATTACGGTATATCATACGATTATTCAAGAACGCACATATTTTTGTACTGTTATGTTATCTGGTTGTAAACATGACTCCATGAAAGTCGACGTACAAACAAAATCGATTGCATGTCCGATTTGGCAGTAAATAAAAAGTGATTTTTGGCATGTTGCTATGTGAAATGTTTATTATTTATATTTTTATGCGGGATATTTTGAGCCGGTACCAGATACTGCATCAATTTGCACGAATAATGTGAAAAATTTTGTAAATTTTTTCCATAATGTGGACAGTATAAACTGTTATCAATGTCATTTTTGCGATACACTGGACATTTTTTGTGTATTTAAAAAAGTTTGAATATTTGATGTGTTGAAGTAAACGCTGCTAGAGTAAATTCAAATCATGTAAATAATAAATCTAGCAGAAAAAATGTGTTAAAAAAGATCTGTCATGGCGCGTCTTAATATTTCGGAAATCTAGATATAACATTATACTTCTGGAGTGGACTTCCTCACACTATAGAGTTCTATGTTCTTCACTTTCGGAACGCAAATGGTGAAAAAAAATGTATCAGAAAAATAGTAAAATACATAGTAGCTATAAAGACGTTTGCTGTCTAAAAATCATCTGTCAGCAATTAGCAAATATCAAAGGTTTTTTTTAAATTAAAGTATTACAAAATGCACTGTTACCATATCTACTCAGAAAGCAGATAATATGGATAGAATATTTGATGTCAATAATATGAGGACTGAGCGTTTCTTATGACAGTATTTCTTTAATACGAAAATCGCTATTTGTTCGTCTCATTAAGTATCCAGACCTGCACATTTCAATTAGAAATAACTCTAATGTAGCTGTGCGACTGGAACCAAAACAGACTTGGACATCTGAAAAAAATAAGTTACATTGTTCTATAAATGTCTATAGTTGATGCTGTTTTTCGACAAAATGGTGACTCCTATTGTAAGTAGCACATAAAAACATCTATTATTTGGTGAAAAAATCAGTACCACTCGTGGACCGCTTTCTAGGCAAACGGTTTGTGTAAAGAACAAATGAATATTTGATTGCATAATAGAGTGGGTAAACTTGTTTCTTCGCGGTTAATTCAAAAATTGTGACACGACCTAGAAATCAATGCCTATGACTCGATTTTCGTAAGAAATTGAAAAATACTTTTACAAGGTGAAACCGTTGTGACTTAGTGGGTTTTTTCGCTGCAGACTTCAAATGAAGTGATCAACTTTTATACAAATCTATTGTAATTACCAAAGCCGAATAAAATGAAATTAAATTAAATTTTATGCAACGTTTTGATGTTGTAAGCAGAGTTTAATTAGACATTTTATTTATTTAAGTTATTAATTTAGTTTTATTTAATAATATGTCTTCCAAAACGTGGAGTATATGAACTACAACAAAGTGAAAGCTTTTATATTATAAGCTTTAATATAATGATAGTACATATATCTTAAGCTTAAAATGAATTGGTAACGAAACTTTGTTTATCAATATGTTCAGAGAAAAAAAATATATTTGTTTAAACGGTGATGAAAATAGAGAATTAAATAGAATATCTCCGGTAACATGATATAAATAATTATAAAAATTCAAGTTTACGATAAAAACATTTTTCATATCGCATTTTATACTAAGAATATTAGAATTATTCCGGGATTAAAATTTCAAGACTTTGTTTATTTTCAAGTAATACAAACTTTCAAAAACTAGATACTTATAATGTAAATAATTCAGATATTAGAAATAGAAAAAAACACGATGTACAAAAAGGAATTATAAGTTTTCAAATTTGACATATTACATCTAGATACAATGAAGTATTTACCTGAGCGTGCGTGATTCATTTTTTGATTAAATCATTATATTAATATTGTCGTGTATAATAAACTTTATTTCTCATCGTAGAACAGAGCTAATTTTTCAAATTTACAAAATGTTTCTAATTTAAAAAATACATTGAAATGGCCTAAAATTGTCCTAAACGATTGAGTAGAGACCAAAGCTTTTCAAACGACGCATGCGGACAAAAATAACGTGATTGGCATATTGTAAATTTCCGTATAATCAAAAATAATATAAATTCAATTTAATAAAATAATAAATTTGATCAATTTGGTTTTTATATATCTGTGATCCAATGCTAGAAGTGCCCTTGTCAAATATTCACAATCTAGACTGGTATCAGAAGGCACTTTAAAATGTGCCTTCCGTCAATAGAATACTAAAAAAAACTGTGTAATTATCCACATTAAGTTCATTAGTATACATATATATTCTATAATATGACCAATAGTCGTGGCCTATATTGTTGATGACAAACAATCATTCGAGCAATCGACATATTATGCAATTCTAGCAATATATTAAAGATACAATCCAAGACTAAAGAATTTCAATAGAATGGAACTTTTAAAACGAAACCGTCGCACATTTAAGTCAAATTTGGTCCAGACAAATAAGCTAAAATGTTTTATGATTCGTATTTCTATGACCGTGCAAGCTTCAAAATATCGATAAACTGTAAATTTTGAATCCGACGCTTATGTTTAAATATCAATTGGGTCTTAAAAGAATTGGTTAAAAAATATTCGACCTACTTAGCATAACCTCAGACGATGAAATAATCAAAAAACCGAATGTACACTAAAACAGGTATTTATTATGACATATTACACAACGTTTTAAAGCCGATCTCGAATTAGGGATCTCCAATATGATTGAAAATAGGACCGTGTTGGGTTATACTTCCTATTATGTATATTTATGTAAGCAATTGAAACCTGCAGTTAAATATATGTAACATAATTTTCTTTTTCATTATATTCGGTTTCTGATAATTTTCAATGGCAAAGTATTATTAATTATATCGGCTGTGGAAATAAAATAGGACATACCCCTCAGTTTTTCACAATAGAATTTTTCGATAATCACAATGTATACAAATTAATACACGTTCTATTAAAATAATGTAAGCTAAACATTCCGAATTAGTCTATAAAGTTAGCTTTTAATTTTGAAAAAAAAGAACCTATGAAATTGTGGACCAGAAAAAAAGATTTACACTGCAGCAATTGGATTGCTGTTTCTAAATTAATATCGCTATTAGTATACTGGTACATTTCTCACTGACCTATGGTGTGTACCTTTTGCCTTAAGTCAGGGCGTCAGCTCATACTATTAAGTTATATCATATAATTAATGTCATATAAATAGCTTTATTTGAATAATTCACGAGTGAGATTGGAATAACGGTTGGTTGTAAAACTGTATTTCGAGAGTAAAGAGTAGTAGAGGCCAAATAATGTCAAATAATAAATATAAACAAAAAAAATATCCTTCAACAATAATTGTAAACTGAGAGACATCAAAATCGATGTCTCGATGTCAGCCAAATCTCATAATTCTGTTTCAGGCCGTAGTTTGGATATCCCTGGATTGGATTAATGCAACATGTATGCAAATTTGGGATTATTCAGAGCATACCATTTATTACACTCATCACAGAACAAGTCGTTGTAACTTAAGATGTATGTTGAGAATTTGATTGCTAATATTGAGTATATTTGCTGGTGATTTTTGACGTATGCCGTTGTTTGATATGATAAAATAAAATATAAAAAAAAAATCCTGCCACTCGAGAGATAAGCCTTTATGACCATTTGTATACTGACGTATCTATTTTTACGTCAAAACATATAATTAAGAATTTAAAAATTATTATAACAAAGTCCCGCACAATGACACAATTACGATATAATTAAAGTAGAATTTAGTCCCACTAACTTTGATCAATGTGTATAATACAATAAGAAAAGGTAGGGTAAGTTTTAGTACAATATTAAAACATCGAATGTTTTTTTTTTAATTTGCCCTTTCCTCATTATGTTTCATTATAAACATAACACTTTAGCTAAGTGTGGATTTAATCAACATTTTAGTATTAAAATTATTTTAGCACTTTAGGTTTAATCACTCTACATCAAGTAGATGCAGTTGAAAATAAAATAAATAGTGTATGCATATGTATATATTATATGGTGCAATAAGGAACTTACCGAGTCGTTCAATCGATCAATGTTGAAGATTGTCAATTTAAGATTTACTTTAAAGTCATTCAAACTTAACATCGATAATGTGTCCTTTTTAATACAATGTAAAGCATTTAATTGCCAAGGACAACTGCGCTTACATGTTCCCTGCAAAGCTCAAATGCGGTCAAATTGCGTTCCACGGCCCACTTATCGTAGAAGGTAAAACTGGTATCAGGTGTATCAAATATGCACTTGTTTAGTATAAGCCAAAACAAAACCTCGTTTAAACGCGTCCTAATTATATAGTAAGTAAATATCTACAATCATGGACACTGAATTAAATATATCGCATTAGAGACAAATGTCGTGCAGAACATAATTGCATAGAAAAATGCGATAAATATGCTTTTGCTAATAGTAAATCTTGTATTTCAAAAACTTATAATGATAAATTGCAGTTATCAACATTTGTAGACATTAAAATCATTCTAAGTTCGTATTTTCCTAGACCACAATCTATCAAGATGGGTATTTGTCGCAGATATAAACGTGATTCTTATACGAAGTGGACATGTTTAATAACTGTATTATTTAATTACTTATCCTACGGTTCATAGGTCATCCAACCTGTAAAAAAAAGACGACTTTGCCAGTAAGAAATTGAGAGAGGGTTGGATAATATTGTATTTAAATAGAAGTGGGTCATTGATAATTTATTGAATTGGACTTTATATAATTAGATACAGCATTTTTGAGAATTGAAAACTGGAATACCATTGCAGGAAACTGAACTGATATCTGGAATCAGTTCATATCCCTTTTTAAATTAAATTGCAGTGCCGATAACATTGATAAATAGTCATACAATGAAATAACTAGGAATTGATTGAAGTTGGTTATTTTGTTTTTGGTTTACTTAAATTTTAATCATATGTTAAAATTTGATCACCGTTTATTCGTAAAATATTTCACCTTTTATTATAACATACATACGATTTCGTTTCTCAACATTTATCAAAAATTACGAAGTACAACATCAGCAATGCAGTGAAATATTTAGTGTTGAAAAATCGTAATTTAAATACGATGAATATAAAAAGTAGAGTATATATATATTGCTGTAATGTGAAGACATGTTTTGACAGACTATTTTCACGAAAATTGGTTGTCAGACAATTTATTGTTCTACCTGAGAGACACTCAGTCTTTTTTTTAAAATCCAACAATGATCTGGAAATTCAACTCGGACTTACTTCTACGACACTGATGGAGATATATTTTTATTAACATGGTAATAAATGCATTTACAGAATACCACGAGGATAAAAGTGCATTTACTCTCGTACAAATAAATGATCACGACAAACATTTTGATTAAACATTTGTTACTAAAAATTAATTATCTGTGGGGTCTGAACAAACAGTTTGGCAAGTTCTGTTTCAGTAATTTCAATAATTCTTGTTAAGTTACAAAACACTTCGAATATAAAATCGAAAAAAACTACACTGTGGCTTTTTTTATTTGGTGCCCATTAAATTTATTATTTTATGACTCCGGTGGTCGATTTTGTTGCTTAATTCGCGCGGTCTTCAGTTGAGTGGCTGATTCACAAGCAATTCTCGTGAAAAAACTCGAGACAAGTCTCCACAATATAGAGATCAATACGCTCAATTTGTGAACATAATTAAAATGTATGTGTGGTCAGATTTATTCATTTAACTAACTACCGTTAGAACAAAGTAAATGATACCAAATCATTCAAATAAATTTTAATTTTGCATTGGAAATATATGAGCTTTACCGCATGTCATAATAGTCGATATAGTTGAAGTAAAACAATTAAAGTATGTATGCATTTATTTTCTTGCTGATGAAAATGTGCTAACTATTATACCATTTTACATACATGTCTGATCTGAAAGTAAAGCGTATGGATCTATACAATGTGAAGATATTCGCTCCGAAAATGAAGTATATAAATCTCTACTGTGTAAAGACATATTTTGACAGATTTTTTTTCACGAGAATTGTTTGCCAGATAATTCCTCAACTCAATGGGCATCCAGCCCTGCATTTTCGGATTTTTAAACAATCCAACAGATGTGGGCATCGAGGCGCGCGTGATAACCTCTACATTACCGGGCAAACAAATTAACTGGCGATTGAAAGTTTAGCGGCAGTGCTTCCAAGCCGAAGATTGCACGATTAATTCAACTAACTGTCGGGTTTTAAATTTAATAAATGCAGGACTGGATACACAATGGGTTAAGCGATTGTTTGTGGATTGAAGGTTTGGCGGCAGTGCTTCGAAGCCGAAAATTGCACGGTTAATTCAACTAGCTGTCGGGTTTTAAATTTAATAAATGCAGAACTGGATACACAATGGGTTGAGCGATTGTTTGACAACCAATTTTCGTAAGAAATCTGACAAGTGTTTTTACATTGCGTGATATACTTGTGCTTTATTTATGGAGATGCTCCAATTATAAAGCAAACATGGTTAATAAATATTCAAAAAAAAAATTTTTTAATTAAAAATATACTTACTGATTACTCTATACAACTACACAGTGGCGGGCCACACTTCATTTATTGTGACACCAAAGTAATAAATTATTGTTTAGTATTGAATGTTTAGTACTATGGTGCTACAAAATATTTCATTATATTATTTTATTGTAATAATTTTCCACAATATAACCTCACCTTGAACTGCTGCACATTATCTCCACAATAAAAGTTATTGTGTTTGCATTTATTGTCATTGACTATACAAATTTATGATTGACATAAAATAATATAAATATCTACCTACACAAAATATGTGCGCGTCACAACATTTTGAACGGAAAGCTAAATATTTTTGCCAACAATAATGACTAAAAAGCTTAAGGATACTAATTCCCGAAAACTTTTTTTCAATACAAAGCATTTTAAGTGTTCTAATTGTCGTTTTCAAAATTAAAAATAATTAATTTTCGAATGATTTTAAAATTTTTGTTCATTGCCCTAGTGAAAAATTAGTTCTTAAAATAAGAACATCGGCTGATTATAGAATTTCACAATTTACATCCCGATAAATTATTACAGTAAAATTGATTAATTCGTGATTATAGGTTACTATTGGAATGTATTATAATAGTATATATACTATTTTGTAACAACACAAAGAAGCGAATGAACATCAAAAAATTGATTTGGAGATTTTCAGCCTGAAGATTTGGGATGGGTGAGACCTGACCACAAATAACAATTAATATACACGTTTACAAGTTATCTCTACCAACAGTTGTCTTTACATTAGTTATTACAATTATAATCACCACAATTGACTAATTATTTTTTGGATGTTTCGACCATTACGGTTAGGTTTTTTCAAAGGATGATTTTCTGTCCTCAAACTTTCTGTCGTAAAAAACTTGCAACATCCTTCGTCGAACGAGAAGGCTCGATATTAAGAGGACTCGGAAGAGGAGTACTATAGGAATCATGCACGCTCTACTGCATACTAGCCAAGATCTTGGAAAGCTATTGCTAGGGTACTTTGAACAGTAGATGGTGCATGATAAAGTAAGTACTACAAAACAATTCGGTCTTGTTTGTGTCTTAAAAATATCTAGACTACTGTTGAACCGCTGTAAGCTTCCTCCATTTCCATATTTTGAGTATATTTTCTAAATGGCTTAAAATTCTTTGTTTTGGTTTTCATTTCGATTTATTGACGAAATGTTTCTTGAGTGAGTAAATATCTAGTCTCCCCGGTTAGCGTAGTTGGTAGCGTGCGCCTAGCAATCCGGGATTGCGAGTTCGATTCCGAATCTGTCAAATTTAAAAAATCTGAAAATATAGGACTGGGTACTCATTGGGTCGAACAATTGTCTGACAAAAAATCCTCGTGAAAAATAGTATATCAAAACGCTTCACACTGCGGAGATTCGTATACTCTACCGGAGTGGATATCTTCACGTTGTGTAGATCCATATTCTCCACTTTGGGAGCGAATATGGTATTTATATAAAAAAATATTTTTCCTCTTTAAGCTTGCTAACTTTAAAAAGAATAATGCGTTATGGGTGTTATTTGATTTGGCGAAAATGTATATTGAATGAATATACATTCGATGATATTGATTGAATCAGAGAAAAAAAACGTGTTAGGTTGAAAAAAAACGAGGAAAGAGGAATAAGTTCTCACTTTTCAGTGGAGGTTATGTGAATTCGGTAAATAATAGTTAAAAATAAGAAAACCTGCTCTCAGGTTTGCGGTCTTTGGGAAAAATTACACAACAATATTTAAAGCGGGACACAGAACGTTGATTCGGGACTCTTCTGCTTAATCCGGAATGGTTAGCAGCTTTATAAATCTTCGAAACGTGATCTACTAATGGGGTATGACATATTTATATTCTTTATGATAAGTATGATGGTAAAAGATCAGAGCATAAAGTATCCAGTTTGTCATTGTATCTTACGTGATACTTTTGCGTATGATTCATAGACCATCTTACATAATTAAGACTGTATGAGTATCTATTCCCATGGAAAATTTCTTTTTAATTCGTGGTATCTTGAAATCATATTAAAATAGTTATCATAGTTTTTAATTCACAGTGCAATATATTACGTATGCATAATATTACCGTCGCCGGTAAACGTTATGGTCTAAATACTCTTAAACAATGGTTTGTGGGTGATGAGATTTCGCTGTTCTGTATGTGTGTCATTGACCGGTTCAAGTACAACGCGAAGCCGAAAGAAATGCCGAAGAAAGTGAGAGTGGAATTATAATGTTGTGTACGAAAGAAATCGAATCGGACACACGAAAAGTGGCACACGAAGGTGTAGTTGAAGTGTGTCACGCGGAAACGTGTTCAACTCTATGAACCGCACCTATGCGATATACTATCATGATTTATTACACTAATAAACGCGCGTAATGTATATGACATAACATATAACATGATTGAGAAAATTATGGTAAGTTATGAGTATACTCGATAAACAACACAAGACTTGTTTTCCCTTCTATCATTACCCATGTCTCCCCACCGTTATGCGGCCTTATACCGAGCTTAGTTTTTCAGCTGTCGGATTAAAAAAAAACAAATATATAGGCCTGGAAAGAAAACGGTTTGAGCCATTGGCTAATAACCAATTATAGTGAAAAAAAAACAAGTTTTAACATTCCGAGAGAGCCATATACTTCATTTCTAGAGTGAACATTTAACTCATCGTGTAAATCATCCATTCCAAGTCCTTTTTGGTTTACCGCCCCTTTCCCGTTTTTTATAATTCAAAAAACGTAACTTACTTTACACAATTATATATTTCTCGGTATTTTCCACTTAATTAATAATTTAATGTGATTATTAAATCTTCCGTAAGAAGCCAAAAAACCTCGAATGCTTCTGAACTCACTATCGCTCCCCTAGAAAGCTTTAGCACCCCATAAGATGATGGAAACGCCAATTTTGTGAATCTATAGTGTAGATATATAAGCTCTAATTTCGGAACGTCTCCAATCTTTCAATAAGTTGCCACTAAAAGAGTTCATAAGCACGCACACTTGCGAATCTCTCGAATCGGATTCAAATTCAAAATTCAAGTGAAAATTAAAGAAATATATATGAATATAGAGTATACAATAGACGCCTAATTAGATAGAGCGTGTTAATCAATCGTAGTGAAATACGTCACACGAGAGATCAATGTGCTTGGAATTAGAAGTGGTTTAAAAAAACTATAACATAGTTTACAATAGCCGTGATGAAAAATAAAACAGAACAACTATTTTAATAATTTATTCATAACGTTAAAATCATTTAAAATATCGTGAAGTGATATTGCGTATAGTAATTAACTTCTAGTAATGTAATATTCGAAACAATGTTACTCGATTAAAATCAATTGAAATAGTTGGTCAGTTGATAGTCTGTCTCCAATTACTCGCGTGTCAAGTTTACTTAATATTACATGATGTTTTGTTGAAATGTGGAAGTTTTATCATATCATAAAATTTATTCTAAAACATATCGACTGTGGAAAGGGAAAAAGACGCAACCCACATAGAATTTTTTTTACAGGAGGGACAGAACACGTCTACTTAGTGATTAATTAACAATCTTAAAGATCATGAATCTGATATTAATTTAAGAAAGTCCCGTTTTTCGGTCGCAAATTTCACAAGCCACCCTTTTTCAAACTTAAAAGAAAGATTTAGACTCGGTATTGGCATCTTATGTATTTGATAGAATGTTTATGAAGTTGTATTTATCGTATTTACCGAAAAAAGCTATTTTGAAAAAAAAACTGAGGACTACGTCGTATTTTCTTTTTACAATCGGTATGAATAAATTGTCGATATCAATTCATTTTGCGCGGAAAACCGGAATGTAAATTTTTTTTTTAAAATCAGATTGAATATATAGTTGATTGATAAACGTATACATTTAAGAATGAATCTGTAAAAAACGGGTGTCAGGAAAGTCTAATTTACGTCTAACAATATTTTTTTTTTCATATGGTGCAATAGCCGATATCAAATAAATAAATAAAAAATTACGACTCAGCAAACATTTAAGTTTTTACTGATTACTTCATTTACCACTGAATAGCCTTTTTTTTAATAAATTAATAGAAAATCTTTGAACAACAATGATCATCTTCTTCATTTACTTACTTTGAAATTAAACATAACAAAAAAGATTTTCATTGAGTAGTAATGATAGTGTTTGTATTATAATACGATAAACTTGGATTTAATCACTCATATTATTTACATACTTGTATTATTAGATTAGATTATTTCAAGTATTATTAGAAAACGGTAAACAGCTGAAAATAATAAAATATTCGATTATGTATCTATATTTTTTATGCGATAATGTTGTTTAATTTGGAGTGGTATTCTTTAACTCGTCAAGTTATTAGCAATTTCGTAATAAATACAGTAGAAAATAACACAAAATTGTGTAAATTGTAAAATCTTGATTAGGAATTATATTTTAAAATTCAAATTATAACAAATTGTCTAGTGTAGAAACAACCTTATTTATCACTTTGACCGAAGTTACAATTATAATACATATACATGTTTATTGGATAGATAATTTCAACGACTCATGGCATTACATTAAAGTTACACAATAAAATATTTCAGTCACATTTTTAAACAAAAAAAATGTTCTCTTTCAATATCGACAAAGTTCAATTGTGTCACTCACCGGTGGATTCCACAATAACAGGTTCCTCGAGAGTACCGTCAGACTTGGATTGTTTAATTGAGAGTATCAAAAAAGCGTCTTCGAGTGTCTGACAGTTGAATCTTCTCATCAAAGACAAAGGGGCTTCTTCGGCAAGAAGTTCACCTCCTCTCATGAGTCCTATCTGAGAAACGAAGTGAAATCACAAATAAAATATAGCCTTGTATTAATTTGTTAACAGTCTTTCCACAGGTGTTTTTCATACAAAATTACCACATTATATAATAAGATAAAGAACGTATCTTTTTATTTTAATTTGGATTTGTAATTCGGGAAAAGCGGATTGTGGGAATAGCTAAAGACATATTATGTTACAATATCACCCCCAAAAGACAGAGGATCATATGCTCAATCAACAAGAATAGTACCTGGAAGATGATTGGATAATTTCTGTAGAAATCCAAATATTTTGTCGATATCATTTTTGGTCAATATGCCATTATTAATAATAACTACGATAATTATAAACTTACGTAGGTAATCAGCCCCTACTCTATTAATTACAAGACTTCAGAAAATAAGTGAGCTTTGTTAAGCGATCCCGTTTTTTGCTTGAATATGTCTGTAAAGGTTAGATTAATAGAATTGGACACATTTATGAACTTTATTACATTATATATCCTTTTAGTGATGAAAAATGATTAGATTAAAAAAATATCAATTGTGTAAGGCTCGTTTTTGAGGATTTGAGGTACCCGGTATTATAAACCATATAAATTATTAAAACCATAAGTGTATTGCATAACACATTCTATCTGTGGTTTTCTATTATAAGTTAAAACGCTTTAAGAAATATTTACATTTTATGCGTAAAAAAATATATATTATTTATGGGTTTTAACGATGGTCTTTCCCTTTGGTAAAAAATATAAAATGTGTATAATACTTACTTTGTGGGCTTGTTTGGTTTCTTCTATGTAATGAGTTGTAATTATAACAGCCACGTTATTATTCACTGCCAAATCAACAAGATAGTTCCATATTCTGTGGGGCAAAAATAATTATACACTTAAACAATATTAACCATTTTTATTATATAATCACATCTCTATTAAAAAAGATACTGTTTTTATGCTCTTTTTTATATGTACTTCACATACTTTATTTAATAGTCTATTCTACTCGTATGTAATCAGTGACTTTCAGGAAAGAATGAGTAATTTGATTGTATCTATTAAGTAATGATACTACATTCTTTTCGGAAAACCATGCGGAAAAATCATGCTTAAAAAATTCCTTAGCAACCTAGAATAAATAAGCAACTTTACAGCGGAGACAACTTTTTAGGAAAGTGTATTTAAACTTGGTTTATATATACTAAGCCTGCTTATTCAATTATATAAACAAATTCAATGGCATATTTTCGCAAATTATATACATTGCATTATTTTTGATAAGAAGGTGAGATATTACTGAAAAATAATATATTATTATCTTTCTATTCGAAAACAAAAAACAAAAACTTAAATAGTGGTGTCATTTTGAGTCTTCTTGAGATATTTATTTATTATAAACTTGCCAACGCGAAACATCTTCCGTACCATAATTATCTGAAAAATAATTTTGACAAAAACGGAACTTACATACTTATAACTAGATTGTACAAAATACAATGTCGCATTGCACAAGTTGATGATTTAAGAGTACGGCATCTTATTATTTATATAATACTTATAAAATATATGGTATTCTTAAGAATTTTCCAGATACTTCAATCAACAAACTATTATTCTTTATGTTTATAATGTCACAAATTTTCCTTTTAAGACTTGAAAAGTGCAGGAAATAAACGTGCGTTTATGTAATATGCAAGTTGTTTACAAACAATTATTTACAAAGAATCTTTTCAATTTTGAGACAATGAATCCATGTGTTTCCTTCAATCAACTTAAAGCCGATGTGTTAACAACTTCGAGGACTGTTATGAAATATTTTCTTCGTAATAAATATTTGGCATGTCAATAATTCATAAGTGAAGGCATTATGCGTTAATTCATTACATAATGTATAGATGAATACCCAATATCTCAGCTCTGAGAAAAAATATAAATACGGTTTCGTCAAATGAAACACAATAAATATACTAACATTTTATAAAATAACATTACTACTGTGCTACTAATTCGTTATATTGCATCCACTCCTATCATTTTTTTGTGCAAATTCAATGTCAATCTTCCAAAAATTTTAAGCGCTTATTAATATAATATATTCTATGCTCGAATATGTTTTTAGATCGCCCTGAACATTATATCAAATTAATGATGAAATCAGAGATGTTTTGATGAATAATCTTGATGAGATTTTTTACGATAAAAGTGATCGTCAACTGATAATTATATGTCAACTTATAAATGTTTTTTTAAATAGTTGTACTCAGTACACCTGTTCTTCAAAAAATTATACACTGTGAACTTGAAAATATGTAAATTATATATGATTCATCTTTAGTATTGTGAAATATTATTCAGTTTTTTCCTGACACTGTATTTAATCTAACTTATTCATGAACTATCTATGAATGGATTCATATTCGTTTGTCATACAATTAAATACCATTTCAAAAGAAAAATGTTCACAAGGTTTTTTTAAATCAATTCAAAGCAAAAACATGTGTTGGTGTATTATAAAGCTACAAATCATTAAGTCTTGCGTCTTTTAATTTTGTGTCATTATAATTAATAGGTATATAATTAATATAATTTCATTTTCATTTCAAATTATTTTTGCATAGCGATGCCATAATATAAAATTTGTCGAGTTCATTTTTGAAAATTTTACAGGAGTGTATAAAAACTGATTATTTTGCTAGTTGTTTTTGAGTTTATGTCGAAAAAAAAAACGATTTATTTATAGACCTGCTTATTAAAACAAAATAACAGAGTTATATATATATATTGCAATTTAAGTTTCAAATCCGAATAAAGTTATTACATTTTTTTTGGGACATTTTTCCGATATATAATATTTAAATAACTTTGAACGGATATGGTGTAGTGCAACAAGAAGGCATTATTAAGTCATTTTCAGATAAAAGTGGACTCACTTTGCGTTGCATTTAATATGAGTTTTTATTATAATTATAGTAGTTATTAAATTACGCACTGTGTCCAAGTTAAGAAAACACGTTGGTTACGTACCAAGTATTTTGTCCGTGTTACCATATTATATGATACAGGTTATTTTACGAATCGTATTTACCTTCTTGTGAGATTTATACAACTAAAACCATTCCAGATATTTTACGAGCAACGGAAGATACACAGAATTATTCCCTTCGGCTTAACTATTGATGTTAATCTGACACTATCTTGACACGCGCAATACTTTCAAAGTTATTAAGCCATCTCCGAAACAACAAAAACTTACATACTAGATTTCGGCAATTAATTATTGTTTTATACTTAATAGCTAATGTGTGCACTTGTGCGGCCGCACATCTGTTAAAAACTTCCCGCACACATGTATTGATCACCCGCACACATTTTAAAGAAAAGAACTTGTAACCATATTTTTGTTTTGTGTAATAATCTATTTTATTTGATATTTTATGATAGGGTTTATACATAACCAACATATTGGGAAAACGTAATTTATGATTTCGTGGTACATTATGTTGCATATTTGCACAATCGCCTCTTTTTTTCTTGCCCACAGTTAATGGCCCGCACACACAACGAAAAAATTAGAGGGAACGTTGGTTGTAATATCAGTAATTATATTATCTTTGGTATAATTACGTATTAATCTGATACTTACTTATCTCTTAGCATAGGATCCAATCCAACGGTGGGTTCATCCAATATCAAAAGTTCAGGTTCATGTACTAGCGCTGCTGCGAACGATACCCGTCTTTGCTGTCCTCCGCTGAGGTCTTTTACAAGTCTGTTCTTATCTGGTAGTTCTAAAAGATCTGACAACAGCGTGAATCGTTCTTCAATTTTAATCTCAGATAGTCCGTAAATGCGGCCAAAGAAATATATGGCATCTCTGACACTGAATTCGCCCACTAGTGCTACTTCCTGTAGAAAAATAGTGAATTCAAAATAAAAATTAGAATATTCTGATGGATTTTGTACCGCCAAATGTCTAGGTTAATTTTTTCGATACTTTTGTCACAGTAATAAAACTATTTTAAAACAATTTAACACTTGGCCTGTGGGAACCGTAATATTACGTTATTGTGTACTCCAGCGTTATCTGCCAGACTCGAAACGTTTCGTGTCTCATATTTTTAATATTTTGACAGCCAACTGTAGTCAAATATTATTACTACATTTTTATAAGAAAACCAAAAAACTTTCTCGCTCTATACTTTGTAAATGTCGTCACTCCTCATATC
>JAGVSQ010000673.1:8160-36047 GCA_022683975.1 Rhyacophila evoluta | reverse complement strand
AATGCGTCGCCAAATACATATTCCTCCTCAGTTTTAAGCTACAATAAGAAAGCATCCCCAAAATGAAAGCAGTTGGATAAAGCCATTATCAATGTATATATATAAGTTAAATAAACTATGACTATAAGTACTCTGGTCTATAAACGTATTATTTATATACAATCATATTGATATGTTGTTTTAATAAAAACATGTATTTTTAAATTTGCATGTAAAAAATCATTTTATATTATGAAAAATCACCTGGATATACACCATAACACGAATGCAAGTATAAATAATATAAATGATTTCTAATCCATTACTTTTATCTGGTTTTGCTTTATCGGCTTTATCGAACAACTGATTGGGCTGCATGTTTCATTTAAAAATGCATGTTTTGTGCAAGTTTTAAGTCAATTATGGATAATTACTTGAAAAACAATATACACCAGACCTTTTGAGTCGAGTAAAATACATTTTACCATAACATTATATGTTTAGCCATTAGTATTTAGTTCAGTGATGAACAAAAATTGGCCCACTGGGTGTATCATGCCAACAAAATTATTTCAACTATAAATTCAGGTATTTTTCATAAAATTAATATTTTCGACTGATGGTGCTTGATGTAAATTGATTTTAAATTCTAAATTATTTAGCTAACAGTGATCTCACATATGGAAGTTTACCAGTTTTAAATAATTAACCATTTTTTTTATACATTATACATCAGTTAATCATACACAAATATATTTTTTTTTTTGAATACTTATAAAATCATTTTTGTCAAATAAAACACAAACTACTACACAAGAATATATTGTCGTATTACTGGCAAAAGACCTTGAAGTAAAAAAGTGAGTTTTGAAATAATCGAGTTTTAATGTTTGTGTCTTTCTATTAAATATATTTTACGGCAATTTCTTAAGGCATAATGATTATACTTCAAGAAATTGTTGTAAAATGTATTTAACAGAGAGACTCAAACATTAAAATTCGATTATTTCAAAACTCACTTTTTCACTTTAACGTCTTTTGCCAGTAATACGACGATATATTAGTATGATTTCTTTCGCTACCAACTACTCTACAGGAGAGACTATATATTGATAGTTAATTACACCATGTTTGCTCTTTAAGTGAAGCATATAGATATTCACAGTGTAAAGATATCCGCTCCGATAGTGAAGTGTATGGATCTCCACAATCTGAAGACGTCTTGACAGATTATTTTTTTACGAGAATCATTTTTCAGACAATTATTCAACCCAATGTGCATCCAGTCCTGTATTTTCTATTGATTTTTTAAATTTGACAGATGGGGAATCGAATCCGAACTCTCCGGACTGCTACTCGCGTACGCTACCAACTACGCTGCCGGGGAGACTGATTTGCTTAATTAATATAAATAAAATATCAAATAAATATTTTTTGCAGCCACACGATTTGAACTCGCAATATTCTGTTCTAAAACTCAAGCGTTTATTAACTCAGTTACCGAAGGGATATTGTTAATTGATTCAATATTTAAATTAATAATATGGTTTAAAGTAATTATTATTAATAAAAAAAGATATTCTGTAATAATATTCATAGCTACAAATTGCATTTCGCTATCAAACATAATCTATTCAATAAATAATTTGCTTCCACTAATGTATGCCGATAAATAAAGATGGTTTTGTTCGACGATATATTAAACACAAAATATACGTTTGTTTGTAGAAATATTATTCCTCAGACGTGCTGCATTTGAACCACAAGGAGGCATAATTATTTTTCAAAATATTATATTAATATTTCAAAAGATATACGAAATACATAAACAAATCAGTACTATTTTCATCCATTATGTAAATGGTCTTATAGTTTTTAATACTTCATGCAGATATATATATTAGATGATCTAGAACAGGGTTTCCCAAACTCTTTTTGCAATGGAATATTATATAGACACAATTATGGATTACATTTACACTAAAACTGGTGTTTTATTTTCCCTATAGGAGTTATTTAAGAAAAACCTAATAAGTCCTATTTTCTGGTTGCAAATTTTATAATCCATCCTGTTTTTAAATTAAAAAGGTAAATTTATATACTAATTTGGTATTTACAGAGTAAATCTTTCTGATATAACGATTTTTAAATTGTATACATTGTGATTAGAGAAAAAAGTTGTTTTGAAAACGTCACTTTTTTCTTGTTACTAAATATATTTTCATTATTTTTATATACTTTGGCAATTTACATATCTTATTGTACCATTATTAGTATATATTGTAAGACATAAAAACTATTATACACAACCATAATTATTCAAAAAAAATCACTACCACATCAATTATTTCAAAACTGTCATTTATTGGTTAGTAACTTTTAGCTCCACGGTGACGAAATTTTAAAAAATATATTTTTTATACCACGTTTGCTCCTAAAGCGGAGCATACGGATCTACACAGTGTGAAGATATCCACTCCGAAAGAGGAGTATATGAATCTCCGCAATGTAAAGACGTCTTGACAGATTAATTTTCACGAGAATTTTTTATCAGATAATTACTCAACCCAATGGGCATCCAGTCCTGCATTTTCGGATTTCTAAAATCTGACAGATGAGGATTCGAATCTGCATTCACCAGATCACTAGGCGCGCGCGCTACCAACTACGCTACCGGAGAGATTTATTATTATATATTCATATAAAATAATATATTACCGAATGTTGTCCACGTCATTGATGAGTATATATTTTAACAATCTGCACACTAATGGTTGCAAGTTGAATGCGCACCGACAGATGGAAAGATAAATTAATTGCAAAATCAATATTATCGTGTACATATTTCGTCTGGTGTGAAATATTCATTATTGTCATGTTTTCCCTGCATATGGACTGTCACAATAAATTCAAAACACGCGCATCATACACCCTATGGTGCATTATCGCTAATTTACATCTTGTATTGTTTGCCTTTTCGTAATATTTCATTTTAAAAATATTTATCAATAATTAAAATACCCGACTGAAAGTTCTTAATGAAACTTTTTTTATACCATGTTCGCTCCCAGCTTGAAGCATATGGATTTTCGCAATATGAAGACGTCTTGACAGATGATAGATATTACGGATATCCACAATACAAAAGCTAGAAAATCATCTCTATCAGTTGCTCTAAAAGTTAAAGTTTAAAACATTAAAGCTCTTCCCTTTCAACCTACATATGGGGTTTCAAATGTAATCAAGTTTAAATAATTCTTATCGATAACGGCTTATTCCTTGAGTCTTGAAAGTTGGCATCACTTTTACTGGTTTTAGGTAGTGTGGAGGTTAGCGTGAGCGCCTTGCAGTCCGAGGCATAAGAGTTCGATTTCCACAACTGTGGGATTTTAAAAAACCTATAAATGTAGGACAGGATGACCATCGGATTGAGCAATTATCTGGTAAACAATAGTGAAAAATAAGCCGCCAAGACACATGTCTTCATATTGTGGAGATTCATATATTCACACTGTTTAGATACAAATGCACCTTTTTTCGGATGGAACATGTTAAAAAAATACTATTCACGACTCATTCTGTAACAACTGCTGACTGTGTGCTATGAACTATTAGGATTTTCTAGACGTAAAATAAATATTGTCTAAAAAAAATTGTCTCCCCGATTACCGTAGTTGGCAGCGTGCGTGCCTACCAATCCGGGGAATGCGTGTTCGATTCCCCATCTGGTCAGATTCTAAATATCTGAAAATGCAGGACTGGATACCCATTGGATTGAAAAATTGTTTGTTGTTTTTCAATTGTCTATCAATACTTCTTCATATTGGGAAAATCTATGTACTCCACTTTCGGAGTGGATATCTTCACACCGTGTAGACCGATATGCTTCACTTTGGGAGCGAGAATGGTATAAAAAAATGTTTGCTATGAATTATAATGATTTTCTAGACGTAAAATAAACAACGAGTGGTCTAATTTGTCATATCATATTAAAACTCACGAATACAAAATAACAATAAAGGACACATAAAATGACCCAAACAAGTAAATTGTTCTAAATCGTGACCGTATATACTAATATTTTTTCGAGGATAGTGGACGTGTAAATAAAAACGTGTTCTTGATTGTATCTTTTAAAATTGTAATGGGCCAATAATGACTGGACATTGTTACGGGAGGGGGGCCGACAGGGGGAACTGCCCTCCACCGAGAACTGAATTTATCAAACGGTATTACTTAGTTTATAATAAAAAATATTTTAACAAAAAACGAAATATTAAAATAGCATTTTCGTTTTTTGATTGGCAATCCAAAGTTTTAACTCGTTTCAAAAAAATATAATAATCATTCGAAAATTCGTGTTTCTCAAACTTTATTTAGCATATTTAATAATTTATATTTTCTTAATAATACCGTTCCGCGTATCAGATAATATTAATCTCCTACTTCATTGACAAATCACGATATCTAAATACCGTTCTCAAATAAATTCATTCAAATTTCAATTCACACAATAATGTGTAGTCAAAATGCAACTTTTTAAATTTCATGTAAAGGACTTATAACTATGCTAAAGCACGTGCTGCGGATGCTTCCAGAAACCCTAAATCTGACTTAATTTCATTCCGATTGATGGAATTCACTGAAAATAAATTCTGCTATTATAACTAGTGACTCGCGATTGATACACAATCTTGGGCGATTTAAGTATCTGCCACATTTTTCACACAGAGAGACGATGTATTAAAGAATTAATACGAAATAAAAAATGCCTTTTCTTTTAATAAGTATGCCACATTTTACAATCCAATCTTTTTGTATTTCCAGATAATTTAGTACTTCAACATATTATTTGTATTCTTGTATTTTGTTGTCAGATAACTCTCTCAGTTTTTTTTTATTATATTGTTATATCATTCGCAAATACGTGTCATTCCAATATACTTTAAAAAATAACGTGAACTTTCAGCATTTTCAATCTCGACTTGATAACATACAAAACATTACGAAATTATATCGACTGTGAAAAGTAGGTAGCCCTCAGTTTTTTCTAAACAGCTCTTTTCGATAATCATAATTTATACAAATTAATACACGTTCTATCAAACGGATGTAAGCTGCGAATGCAAAAGTAAAATTTAACTTTCAAGCTCGAAAAAAGGATGGCTTCTCAAATTTGCGACAAGGAAGAAGAACTTCTGTTACATCAATTCCATTGGTTTTTCTTAAGTAACCTTTTAAATTAATACCAGATTGGGTAAATAAAATACTAGACTTAGTCTTCGTGCACTTCAATGTTGTGTCTACTTAAAATGTAGATTTTCGCCCACATCATTAAATATACATCGTTGTGCCTCCTCTAAAACTTGTCTTATGGGTTACGTCCTTTTTCCTTTATGATGTCGATATAATATGTATTATGTACGTTATGCAATTTATTACAATGCCACGAATTCTGTTTGTAAATATATTTACTAAATCCGTGAAATGATGTTTGTAAGAAATATTGACAACCACTGATTTTCAACACATAAATTTAAAATATCAATGGTGTACGACTCAACAAAATGTCCCTTTTTACAATACGTCAACCGCTAATGAGTTTTCCCTGATACGATAAATTATGGTGGACATTTAAAAAAGCACGATGTACAATAAAAAATGGATGAAATAAACAGTTGTGTTGGTAATTTCTCTAATGATTTACATTAATTGCGACTTCCTAGACTTTTTAACGACGCCAGTGGCGTGCGGGTCGATTTGAGGGTTATTACTTTTTCGGATAATTTTATTAAAAGCTTTTTTATGTCAAAATATACAATTCGTTATTTCGATGACATAATAACTGTGACATCCAATAAGCGATTTTTGATAGTCTGATTGAGATAGAAAATAATTCCTTCATTATGAACTTTTTCATGTAACGTAGTTTTAACATTTCATATTGAAACATTTAGAAATAATAATAGATTGCTTAATTATTCATGTATTGTATGGTATGATGTACATATTTTTGATATGGCATTGTAAATTTATCGATATCTAAAGCGAACTTTGAATTATAAAATGTTGTACTAGACAGAAACTACAAAATTATTACAATATACTTGTATAATTGCAGCTTTCTTCATTCACTTACTTACATTTTTATAGAGATGTTACTCAAAATATTGCAGTTATGTAGTACATTAAAACACTTAAATCTTTTGCTGCTATCAATTTAACTAATATCATAAAATCAATCGAATCGAATATGCTGATTTGTAAACAATGCTCTTCTATTTCCAAACAACGAATAAAATAAATTAAAAAACATAAACGAACGATCAAGTTACTGTTGTTATTGTTGTAGTAACTTTTCATTTATCTTATAAGGGAGGCAGCGAATCAACAGGGCTTGAACCAACTATTATATATTGGATAATGGATATATTCATCATGCTAAAATGAGTTGAAACTAACTTACATATAAAGTAAAATTAAGTTCGACTCATATTCGGAATCGTGTTATAAGAATTAACCAGATAATACATTTTTATACTTAACCCTTTCATTATTGAGTTAATTTTTTATGCATACACGTTTTAATGACTAAAATCTTTCACTGCTATCAATTCAACTATATCATAAAATTAATCGAATTGAATATAACGATTTGTAAATAGTGCTCTCAAACAAATAAAATAAACTTAACAGTTATTCCAAATTCCTAAGAATGTGTATAACATTAACACGTGTGGCCACTCCCGTTTCGTAATCAAAGGAGCACTTGAATGCATATGACTAATTTATTTGTCATTTTGTGTGTTTTTTGAACAGGAATATAAATAATCTTTTGTTTTTTTACAAAACATAATCATTGTAGAATGAGCATAAGGGATTTTTTAATGCAGATGTTATCTTTGTACTTTAAAGCCTAAAAATAAATGATATCATTGTGATAATGTTTACATACATTGGTGGATCGTAGATTGAGTAGTATCTATAATATGAACACTTATATTGACAGATTCTTTTCACGAGAATTGGTTTTCAGTATATTTCATACCTTTATTTTAAAATTTGCAAAATCTTTGATTGGCGAGAGAGCTAACAAGCCATATATTCTCAAATGTTAATTTGAATGCAAGCACTTTAACTATACGTGAAAAAAGTTTTAATTTTGCAGAGTATGAGCAAATTTTTTTTTCATATATATCGTCAGAATGAATATGTATGTAATGAAAAAATCAAAATTCATCAATTTTCAAAGGGACGAAAAACCACCCAAGTTCCTCTCAAAAATAAAAATTGACAATTAGCCATGCATCATAACACGTTAAGGATTCAGCTCAAAATTTATTATATTTTCATTTCGTTTTTTGAAATATTTTTTATGAAAAGATATATTATTCAATTTTAATAAATATGCTTGTAAAGAGATATATTGTTTTAATTTATTCGCATTTTATATTTGCTGGTAACTACGTAAATAAACACCAATTATGAACTGCTCGATAATTCTAGTCCAAGATCTATATAAAAATTAGCGTCTTTATTGTGGATTCTTGAATATAGTAAGCTGATAAATCAACTATCATGAGACACCTTCTACCAAGATAAATCGGTATATTTAAAGCTTTATAAGCTCTTCACATCTTGGAGTGGACATACGTGTAATAAAAAATAGTCAAAATTTAACAATGTTTGCTCAAAGTATAGAGAATATAAGTCTATACAATATGAAAACGTATCAACTTTTGAAAGGAATAAGGACGTAAACAGTTTTTTAAATAACATGTATTCCATAATCTGAATTTATATAAATTAATATACGTTCTATCAAAAGGTTGTAAGCTAAAAATGCCGAAATAATATTTAAATTTAGCTTTTAAGTTTTGCAAAAAGGATGTCTGGTCAAATTTTAGACCCGGAAAAAAGACCTTCCCTTCGTCAATTTTATTGTTTTTTTTTTAAATTAACATCATATTGAGTGAATAAAATAACGGTTATAGTCTTCCTGTGCTCCAATGTTGTGTCTATATATTGTATTCACTTTAGTCCCCTAAATCATTGAGTCAATATTGTGATTATCTAATAAAAGCTACTCATATTTTGAAAATTTTAGGGTTACATCATTTTTCCTTTCCACAGTCGAAATATCATAGAAAATAAGATTTTTAATGTATTCAAATGTAGTCAAAAACAATTATTTATGTAACATTATTTCATACAAGTCGAAAATAAATACCATTGTCCCCAGGCGTAAAAAAAACTATTATAAATTTTTAAATAAAATGAAAAATGTAATACTTTATTTTTGCAGACTATTCAGCAAGCTTTGATGTGTTAAATGGCAAATAACTCAGTTTTTTTATTGCAGTATTGGTTGAAACTCACCCCGAGGCCTCAATGTGCATGCAAATTGGTCATTTTTCGATTTAATATCTCCGAATACAAAGATAATTAACGATTGAAGGTAGTTTCATTTTCGTTTATTTCATAAATGAATATTATTTTTATATATACCATGCTCTCTCCCAAAGTGGAACATATGGATCCACACAGTGTGAAGAAATCCACTCCGAAAGTAAATATATGGATCTCCACAATGTGAAGACGTCTTGACAGATTATTTTTCACGAGAATCGTTTGTCGAACAATTACTCAACTTAATAGGCATTCAGTCCTGCATTTTCAGATTTTTAACATCCGACTAGCTGGAGAATTGAACCCGCACTCCCCAGATTGCTAGGCGCGCACGCTACCAACTACGCTAACCGGGGAGACAAATATAGGTATAACATATCTACTTTTACTGAATTTGAAACCATGAAGAAAAATCTCTCTATTAATGGGTAATTATTTCATCGTAGTTTTATATTCAATCTTTTGTGCGGATTATTGTATATATTATCTTTAAAAATAACTTTAAGCTATCTGGTGTAGGTATTTGTCTTATATTTTGGTAGCTACTGTGGCTTATGCCGAATAAAAACCATGTGTAAAGACAGTGAGCGCATTTATTAGTCTTGCGAGGCCTAAAGGTGAGTTCAGTCATTAATTATATTTATATCTGTAATAACAGAATGTCTAAAAACGTGATTCTGTTCGATATAATGTCAAATTTGAATCATTTACCGCCCTTATTTGAAAATAGAATGCTAATCAAAACATGGCGATCGTTCCTAAAACAAATATCGTTAGCGGTCGGACGCTGTTCATTTATTAATGAACCATAATAAAATGGACGCTTAAAATAATTATGTCCTATCGCTCGATCTGCCGGATTGTTGGATAACTGACTGAGAAATCCATTTTTGAGTCGCTAAACTGAATTACTAATGAAATTGTTTCGGAAAATGTCGAAAAACAAACGAAAACTTGCGGTAAATACCCGGTAATAATATTTTAATTTGGTTCCGCGATTGCTATGACCACACGGTTTTTTTCAATCAATATTTGGGACAGATATTTTCCAGTATAAAATATATTTAAAAAAACCAAATTTGTTCTAATGAAATTGTTAGAAATGGTTTTTTATCGCAGTTTTATTGTTGCTTATTGAATTATATACAACGATTGTTTTGTGTTTTTTTTTTCAGTGTAACGTGCAGTTATTAAGATATATTTTGAGTGTGTTTTAATAATCAACTTGTTTCACTATGCCACAATTAGAAAGAGAACATTTTGAATAAGCATATATTGTTGAAAGTCATATGGCGTATTTTTCAATGTTTTTTTTTTATTTTTAATATTTTTGAAATTATTTTTTCTACTAGTTTACATTTTTAAAAATCTTTGGAAATTTACTAGATAATTAAAAGATTTTTTTTTATCAAACATAATTATAAACAGTAACATATCTCGTTAGAACTAGAAATACGATTGTAAAAATCAAAGAATCAAGCATGATTTTCATTAAACTATAACATAAACACATTTTACAATAAGTTACATTATTCTAAGTCAAATTTTAGACATATTTTTTTTATTAATTAGCCAAATTTTACAAGCAAAAGAAAATTTATTCTAGGTTTAGTTGCAATACGAATCATGCAAACTTTAATACACGATAGCCATTATCTTAAAAATCTGTTTTTTTTTAATAAGATTTCACTTTTTTACATGACATTATACGGCTACTTTAGGTTTAGGTAATAGTTTTTAAGACGTAAGACGTGTTGGGTTTGAAAGCGTGCTTGCAAAATCTCATATTTTTTTCTGTCCCGAATTATTTTCCAAAACAAATAGTCACAACAAAAACCAAATCTCTTTTTAATTACCAGCCGGGCTTATATTTTACGTATCACGTTGTAAATGAATACATCAAACTGTCGAAAGTGTAATAGGTATAGGGTAGCCGTTGTCAACGTGACAAATTCGAGCCAATTGTGGCCTGTTTTCATTTCCTACCTTATTTATTATGACATATTACCAAATGATATCGAGCTAATGGATATACACTTACCATTAAACAGAATAAGATAATTATTTGGTATTTTTTTCGGTATGGCAACACTATATTCCATTTATACACGAAAACATGTATAATACAACATTATAAAGCTGTATATATTTTAAGTAAAAAAAAATAAGCATATTGACAAAGCTTACGTCAGTCGTTTATAATCAATTTCCATCAAGCACCATCAGTCAAGAATATTAATTAATAATTTACATTACAACTCAATTATCAGTTACTTGGTAGAATTCTATTACCCAGTGGTAATACATATATTACCTTTTATTGTCATAATTTTATTTTATAATTTTATAGTAATGTGTCGTTAATATGTATATTTAAACTACTCATCCATTTTTATGGAGTATTTTAAATCTATCAAGACACGTTTTCACATTGCGGAAATTCATATACTCCATTTTTGAACTGGTGTATATCGTATCAGTGTGTAAATGCATATGCTCCACTTTCAGGGTGGACATAGTTAATGAAATAACAACAATATAATATTATAATGTTATTATGTGTCACTAGTTTCTTACTCTGTGATAATTAAGCTTTAGAATACACGCAGAACTTGTTAATATGTATGTATTCAAAATAAATTGATTTATATTATGCAGATAAATACAAGATATTCAATTCGGTTGACATGTAATCTTTGATGATGAAAAAAACTTCACATTGTTACACATTCATACAAATGATAATATATCAATATTGGATGTCGAGGTATTAATATAAACGTTTTAAAAGCTTTATGAAAACTTTGGCAACTATAACGAAGTACATTTTTAAAGATTTACCTTGATCTGGATGCATGAAAGCTGTAGTGTCTCTACCCATCGCTTTTTCACGTTTTCTCCACTTTGCTCGCCTATTCTGAAACCACACCTGAAACGAAAGATAAATAATAAAAAATAAGTAATCATTTAAAATAATTATTAATATTTTGTATTATTAACATATACTTAACTAACTTCCAACAGTCAACTGTAGGATGCTTGGAAAAATTTTTGAACAATGAAATCAGTTATATAACGTTTAAGTAAAAATATAAAGCAAGCTTTTAAAAAGCTTAATACTTTTTTTACTGTTTCCACTCTAAAACTGGAATTTATATTCACTCGGTAATAGAGCACGGAAACTATGTTTAATATCTTAGCACATGCCGTGTCCGCTTCCAAAATGGATCATATGGATCTTACCAGTTTTAAAATCACCAGAAATATAATATATTGTCCTCCGTATCATCAAGACTTTTTTCAATAAATGTTATTCACGAAAATTGTTTCTCAGTCAATTTCTTAATCTATTAGGCATGCGATCCCATATATGTGATTTTTCTCAATCTTACAGCTATGGAATTCAAACCCACAATCTTCGGTTGCTAAGTACGTATGCTAACCTTTTTTTGGTGATCTTTTAACGCTGGCTTATAAAACTAATATATATTTATATCTACGTGATATTTTCATTTTAAAATGGTCATTGCTTTTAAACATATAGAGACATGGTTAGTTTTTAAGTTGTTTAAAGTGTTTCTAAAATGTGATATTAGAAATTAATAAAAAATATTTAGAGAGCTTCTGTCTAAAGTAAGTTATTAGTAAAAGTTATGGCGTAAGTATGTAGAATAGACTTTTTATTATTTGAGCTTTTTTAATTTCAGCCATTTTCCACTTCGCCACTCTACTCATGGCAGAAAACATTTAAATTGAAAAGTTGGCGTTAATTGCAAAAAATTAAGCTTTTAATTCTCTCCGCTCGAAAGCCTCTTGAAATGTATGAAGCCTATTCTTTGCCGAGCCCCTGCACTTTGGGCCAATTGCATTCACAAATGCAGGCAAATTGCACTTTTCATCGTTTTTAATAACCCCACTTCTAATACTTTCAACGAAAAACGCATTTAGTTTATTAATATACTTATTTAAATAACCATCTCTGGCACTTTTTATAATAATATAAATAGTAAAACGTATCTCTCAAACATATTATATTGTATAATAATAAGTATCATTGTAAATAAGCAAAGTGTATCATCTATAATATATGGATCTGTGAATTATAGTAATATTATAACAAAAAACCTGATTATTATAACATATATTTTTTGAACAAGATGTTTTACGAAAATAACGGAAACAAAATTTAAATAACATTTTATTATACTAATGACTTTAAGAATGCTTAAAACATCAACGCTTGAAACAAGGGCTTCGTGTTCGTATTTATATGAACTAATCTATTGTTGGAGCTTTGGCAACGACATCATGGAATATATTAAGACATAAAAAAACTTAAGTGTATTAAAGTTTAATTAAATCAAATTTGTATGAAATGTTCTTTCAGTCAATGTTACTTCAGATTAGACCGTTTTAAATATCAGTGATAGAAATCAGAGTCGGCTCAAGGTACCGGCAACATGGATAGTTGCCCAAAGCGCCACTTAGGATCTTTCAAAAAAAAATTAAGCAATAAACTGAATATTTCATTTCAATTATACGATTTTAAGATAGACAGTGGCGTATTCATGTACATATAAATCTACTGTGGAAAGAAAGTATAACGTCAGCCTCATAAAACGTTCATTTGGTGATTTTGAGCCAAAATCAAAACATTATATAGACACAACCTCAAAGTTTATGAATACTAAAATTGTTTGTTTATCGACTCAATATAATATTATTTTTAATAATTGATTTAAGAAAAATCAATAAAATTATGAGGTGGAAGCCTTTTTTCTTGGTCGTAAATTTTAAATACCATCCTTTTTTCAAACTTAATAATTAAATTTAGACACCAATTCGGCATTTCCAGCTTATATCATTGAAATATAGCGTATATTATGTGTTAAACATTGTAATTATCGAATGGAGACTATTTTGAAAAATAGACAGTTACGTCATTTTTCCTTTCAACAGTCGATATTTATAAAGAGTCACTTTTAATGACACTCAAATATGCTCGGTAAATAAATTTGTAGCGTAAATTCACGCGGACTTCATTATTGTATCGGCGTTACTGTACGTTACGTAAAAAAGCTTAAAAGAGCGCCAAAATCGACTAGGGCGCCATCAACTTTACGGTCGGTCCTGATTAAAATAATAGCTTCGTTAGTAATTTACAGAATAAATTATTGTCACAGTTATTGCAGAGATGACGTGGAATATAATAAGCTCCGTGATATTAGCGTGGTTTTAAATCATATTTGATGTAATTTCAAAATGGTGAATGATATTCACACGCAGTGACCAAAATCGGTCACAGATTTAGAGGCGGTCGTATTATTACAGTATGATGAACGTTGACCGTTCAAATTGATTCAGTGATTCATATGTTAATTGACGGGAAGTGACGGTCGACCATTGGGAAATTCAGATGAATCGATACTGTGAAAGTGGTCACGGAATTACCTAAACAGTTTGGATACTATTAAATAAAATATAATATAAAGCTTTACAAATAATAAAGTCATTTTTAAATAAAGATCGATATAATTTTCACAGTCATAGACAATTTTTCTTATGGCAATATTGTAATATAAAAATTCAAAAATCGAAGAATTTTTGACAACATCAATTGATACATCTTAAACTTTTTTTTACTCATAATAAAAATTGTGTACTAAATTTATTTTACAAACCATGTTTGTTTTATTTATAACATATTTTTGGTGCCATTTTTTTTATCTTCAAGACGAAATTACAAAACTTAAATTGCCTTTGTCTCCTCGGTAGCATAGTTAGTAGCGCGCGCGCCTAGCAAACCAGGGAATGCGAGCTCGATTCCTCATCTGTCAGATTTTTATAATCTAAAAAAAAATGCAGGACTGGATGGATGTCCATTTGAGTAATTTTTTGACAAACGATTATCGTGAAAAATAATCTGTCAGGATGTCTTCACATTGTGGAGATCCATATAATCCACTTTCAGAGCGGATATCTTCAGACTGTCTACATCCATATGCTCCACTTTGGGAGTGAACATGGTATAAAAAAATAATACTAATAACAGTGGTCGATGCTAGATTATTAAACCTTGGATTTTAAGACGTGATTTTATTATTAAGAATTAAATTTCATCCTCAGTACTATAATGAATGCCTTATTGGTTTTAATTAACCAGCATTATATTGCTTAAAATATTTGTGTATCTTTATTCTTTTGTATTTAGCTTAAAAATGTTGTGTTACAGAAATGAATAGGTATACATATATTTCTTAATATTCGACTTGTAATAAATAATAATTATACTTTCGCTGTATCAAAAATTAGCGTTGGTCAATCCGTTAAGTCGAGACTCAAACCGCACGAAGAACGATAATGTAATGTAATGACGTCTCTTCCCGTTGGCGCTATGCAACGTGCTAATTGAGCAATTAGCCACAATGGCGCGGCAGTCGCCCGGATGAATTCAAATTACGGAAATTCAATTACGAATCTATTGTCGCGTTGACAGTCCGTCATAGAAAAATCTACATTCAAATACAATTCCATGCATAGACAACGAATTGTTAAATAGACTGTGTCGCTTGCGAGTTTTCATTGGAACTAAGAAAAAAGAGTATTCCATAGAAGAAAGTGCAACAATAGATTGTTCACTAATGAAATGGCGTTCCATTATTTGTATTTAAAAAAAAAATCCTTCATAATATTCAATATAAAACAACAATAACATCTGTATATTTTTTGGTATCTTCATGAAATAAATTTACAATAAATAAAATAAAACGAGACAAAATTACCATTCGTTATTTGGCATATTTAAAAGCATTTTTTGGTTAATCATCTAATCAAATTAGTAAAATATTTAATTGAATAAGAACTCCATTTTACAGTGGTCAAATAATAATAGTAAGAATGATTTAATTATCTAATACAATGAATATACACGTAACTTGAATATTTTACAAATATTATGACCGCTTTTAGACAAATAGTATGTATTTTCACAGATTTATTTTTACGAGAACTGATTGTCAGCCTTTTATATAAATATATATTGTATTTTTATCAAACATCAGTAGTTCGTCAGTAATGTGAGACTTGCACTTTATTATATTGGTGATTACAATTTAGCTATTTTTTCATAACAAAAAACAGATGAAGCATTCATTATACTGATATTAAATCCATAATCTATTATTGTATATACTACTTCTAATGAACTTATATTTTTTTCTTTAATTACTTACAATAAATGAGAAGAGAAATAATGTTTTATGATTTTTATCTGTTTTAATCAACAATAGTTATGGTTTATTATATTTTTGACTTATTTATTATATTTTATTTTATAATAATCATAAAAGCAATATATTATACCGTATGTTTTAAATACACGTTCATAGTAGAATTATTATTATCCTTCCAGCATTAAAGCCAGCCTCCTGATTTTGAAGGGTAAGGCATTAACGTCTTTTCGCTACAATTATACTGAGCTACTGTGTTTCCCACTAACTTGTTAACAATACACGCAATTAGCTACGAGGGAGTTGCTAAAACTCTGGACATTATTAAATAACATTTTTTTTAATAATTGATTGAAACATATTGTATTAAAAGATATTAAATAAAAAATGTGACATCTTACGGCGAATGACCTGATCTACATTAAACTTTTTAATTAACTTTAAATTTAGAACACATTCGACTGAATAAAAACCTCTTTAGTGAAAATCCTTAAATAGTTTTATTGTTTAACGTTTTTTTATCTTAAGCCAATGTGGTTTTACATTCTCACGCCTAGGTATACTCCCAATTACAACCAAGTGTCATGACAAAGAAATTGATGTTTAATTGATAGGCTACAAAGATACATTTGTGAAATACGTCATATTACGCTTAAGCGACTATGGCAGCTCAATGCATTAGTTTGTTCGTTCAATGTAGTTCCAATGTTCATTTGAAATACAATAAAATATTATATTTCAATGGCAAACAGCTGTTTTAAGTTGAAAATATGACAACTATAGTCAAAAGCTATAGATTATAAAAGTATTTTCAAAACATTAGCTATATAAAATACAATAAAATGAAGATTTTTTTATTATAATTTTAATGATCCTACATCAAAACAATGCGTCAATTGTATATTATTAACAACTTGTACGATAGATAGTTGTGTTAAAAGCTACCCTTGTATATAAAGATATCAACGATTTATTGCCAAAATTGTTACATTAAAATCAACATGTTTATAATAAATACGATGTATACAATGGGCTGACTATCAGTATCCATGAAAAATAATCATTCAAAATAAAACCTCTACATTGCGAACAAGCTAGCTGAATAAGTATGCCTAGGACTTCTTGAAGTAATAAAAATACCGAATGTTATATAAGTTACAGTAATTAATGTAACAGTATTTTCGATCAAAATAATATATCTTATATATTTATTTAAAATGGTGGACTGAAGACATGTTAAACGAGTGGCCATTTAATTTGAAATAGATTTCCAGAGTGGGCTGCAGTTATATGAAATTTAATTACCTCTATTACATATTTTTACGTCGCCCTTACTTAGTCCACTTAAAGAGTAAATTTGCTCCATTTACAAACCCAACTGAATGTTATACGAAGATACCAACCTGCATAAGTTTTCAGAATTTCAGGCAGGGACTGTCAAACTAGTAAAGAAATTATATTTGTTTAATTGTCCAGTATCTATATTATAAGTGGGTTTCAAAATTGTATCGCCTACAAAGAGGAGAAAGAACGTAACCCTCATGAAAAAAATCAGGGGGCACAAAAAACGTCTGTTTAATGATTTTGGGCCAAATTCAAAATAATTAATACCCACAACATAGAAGCTCATAAAGATTAAAACTAATGTTTGTTTAGCTAATGTAATATAAGTTTAATCAGTTATTAAATACAACAATATAAATTTGATGTAGTGGACGTTCTTTTTCCTAGTCGAATATTATACAGATTCTCCTTTTTTCAAACTTAAAAGCTAAATTTAGAAACGTATTCAGCATTTACAGCTTACATAGTTTTGATAGAACGTGTGTTAAAATGTATACATTGTAATCGTTGGTAAAAACTTATTGAAAAACAATATAATTGTGATTTTAAATTAAAGTTCTGTTTGCTTAATATATCTTACAACAACATATTGCATAACATTTCATTCGTTCTGCGGGTGAGAATTATTAATTAATATGTTTGACTAATTTGAAAACAAAAGTTACCACCCAATGTACGTGTTTTTAAAGTTTTAATAAAATTACTGGAGTCAGTTGAAAAGCTGTCAAGAGCTTTCATTCGCTAAAGGCTAATTTCACTGGATTATTTTCATTGTAGATATGTAATACTTCTAATATAATTAATTCAAATTAATTGCATTGATAACAACTTCAATAATAGTATGTCAATAATAAATTTAATGTCTATCAGTCTGCTTTATTTATATTATTCAATTTATTGGCTATTACTGTTCTGGCTAAGTAATGTGTAATATGTGAGACTGCTTTTAAAATGAGAGAAGGGATGAATTCTAGTTTAGACGGTAGGAGTGTGGGGAATGCAGGCTTATGCGCACTGAGAGACCGTGGAAACTGGTGGAGAGAATAGGTATACGGATCACGCAGTGGCGTACACCAAAGAATATAAAATTTATAATTAAATTTATTTTTTGTTTATGAATGTCAGTATATTTCTAGTCTATAAGTCTATAAACTTGCTTATTTATATATTGCAAGGCTTACGTTATATATTTTATTTAATTTGAATACTGCAAGGTTAATTGCCATACTTAAAAAAAGATACAGATCGACAGTTAAGAAATGATTTGATAAATAAGCTTGGTAAAAAACCCTTGTTGAGATAAATAACGAATTATGTCATACACTAGGATACACATCGCAGAGGATGACAAAATGGGAAGCGAGTACGGCAAAAATTTCTCCAGGAAATAACACAAAAAAACGTTCAAACAAAATGACTTAACCTAGCCTTATTATCTCCCCGGTAGCGTAGTTCGTAGCGTGCACGCCTAGCAATCCGAGGAATGCGGGTTCGATTCCCTATCTGTCGGATTTTAAGAATCAAAAAATGCAGAACTGGATGCCAATTGGACTGAGCAATTATCTGATTAAAACAATTCTCGTGAAAAATAATCTATCAAGATGTCTTAACATTATGAAGATCCATATACTCTACTTTCGGAGTGGATATCTTTACTCTGTGTAGATACATATGCTACACTTTGGAATCGAGCCTGGTATGATAAGAAGACTATTCATTAAGCGTAATTAACTGATTCCTGGCATGTCCTGGGAGAATGCAAAAAGACTAGTGGATATTTCCGCATACAAATAATATGCTTTATACATAGGAAATACATATGCAGATATAATAATAATAATCTGTCTACTATTGTGACGTAATGACAGCTTTAATAATACACACATAATTGTAACGTGCTCGCTGCAAATCTGGCTTAAAATTTTTGTGAGTAAATGTATTAAAGCAATATTTTTGTAAATAATTAAAAGTATCCCTTCTAAATCGACGCCAGTGTCGCCGAACCTAAAATCTGTACTCACGCCTGGCAGTTTAAGGATGGTTGGCGTGTGTAATTAGGGGTGTATGTGTGACAACAATAGCGCCCAATCGGAAATAAATTAACGGACGACACTCTTGTGTTAGCAACTGCAGCATGAGCTGGTGTTGGTATCTATCCAGCTACTGTGTTGCCATTCTCAACCACTATCAAATGAATACGTATATAAATAATACATAGTGAATAATAACACCATAGACAATACGTATCATTCTACAATATTTATTAACTTACAATATAATAAATTAAGCTTAAAATTATAAATCTTTTAAATATTTACTATAACACGTCAGATAAATAATTCCATATTAAAATCAAACATTTCCAAAATTATTAATTGAAAATTAGTAGTTTAAGTTTGCCACTAAATATTCATCTTTACATATTTTTTTAATTTTTTGATTTCTAAGCGAGAAAATAAAATTGTCCCTAATATTGTAGGAACGCGTAACTTGATTTTTTGGTTTAAGCTTTTTCGTGAGTTAAAGTTTTATTTTTCGTAATCCCTTGTATCATGGAGCATTTTTGGACTAATACATAATTTTTACAAGCTTTATAAACATATGTGTTAATACGAAAATATTCCAATTATACAAGAGATTGTAAAAAAGAACATTTTCAATAATCTAGTTATTAGGAAAGATGCCTTGTAACTTTTTAAATTTCATATTTAAGTCTTAGTTATCATGGGTGACGCAGCACTTTGTTATCTGCTCTAGTTTATTTTTGACAGCGATTATAACCAAAATTCAGACAACATAATTAGACGTGTCTCTTATTTTCAATGTAAGTCTCTTTTTGAAAGTTTCATAAATTTCAAGACAAATAAAGTTAATATAAGTAGCTAAACTTACTGTAATACAATATCCATGACAATTACTTTTCCTTTGAGAAGTATGGCCGCACATGTGCGTCCGTGCCCCTTGTCGCATTAATTTCAAAGCAATTCTTTTATTTTTAAATAAAATGTTTAAATTTCTTTAATTATAAATACTAGATAGACCTATCAATGATAAATGGAAGTTATTACAACTTTATCATTTATTTTTAGGCCAGAAAAAATACATATGCAATTCGAAAAAAAAGGTTAACTTGATTGTTGAAAAAATTTCATTACACTCTTTCGATAATTATTATGTTTTGTAAAGAAACGAACGATTAATTATATTGCTATTCATAGAAATACATAAGACTCTACATACATCTCAAATTTGTTCCTTCGATTCCAAAATGGGCATTGTCACATGTACTAATGTTACACACATTCTTACCAATTTGGAATAACTTTTCAGTTTATTTTGTTCATTGTTTGGCAATAGAAGAGCATCGCTTACAAATCGCCATATCAAATTTGATTGTTTTTATGATACTAGCTGAATTGATACCAGTGAAAGATTGTAGTACTTAAAAAGTGTGTGCATAAAAAATTGACTCACTAATGAAAGGGTTAATAATATAAAAGTCATTCTAAATCCTACTTTATGTATAACAGTTTTCAATCGCGTTTTTCTCGCAATCAATATATTATTATTTGGACGTCTTCTGCTTAACTACATTCATATTTAACTACAAAATTCGTTAACAGATCAAATTCGATCAAAGTGACAGCCGATTTTATCAATTAAAACAATTAATAAATAAAGTTGTCAAATCTTCCCTTAGGCTAATTCAAATTATTTTTAATTATACATCAGTGACGTTTTTCAATTTAATTAACGGAAAATTACAGCTCAATTAAAAGCTAATGAAATTGCAATTTATCATCGCTTAATTAATTTATTTACATTGACAAAAACAATAACCTCATTTCGAAATGATTATTCAATTTGTGTTTCTGCATACGTCATTAAAATTACTGAGTCAATGATTCAAATAATTTACAGAAATGAAATAATTAAAACATGATTATATGATTGCTACAAATATAGATATAGATCAAGCACAATATATGTATTGTGGTTTTTATAGATTTAGTATTTGTTTCTGTAAGAAGACAACTGTCATAACCAAGTTTGGAAAATCCCAATTTTTGTTTCATAATAACCAAATTATACTACTATACATCATGAAAAATGCTTTCCCTTTCATCGTCTGCCACGTACTTCAATCTGTTATGCAAGCGTATACCGTAACAAACGTGAGATTCTCTTCAAAATACCAGAAGTGTCCCAAGAGCAACTTGCCAACACCTTAAATGGAGGCACTAGAGTATGCGCGATTTCTATTCTAGTTATTTTTTTATATATACTATGTTCGTTCCTAAAGTATATGGATCTACACAGTGTGAAAATATCCACTCTGAAAGTAGAGTATATGGGTCTCCGCAACGTTAGGAAATGTGCTGACAGATTAATTTTCTCGAGGATTGTTTGTGTGACATTTGCTGCATTTTTGCGATCGAGCTTACAGTCCTTAGATTGAAAGGCGTGCTCGTTAACATCTACATTACCGGGAAGACTAACTTAACCCTGTTTATTTCTAACCTTTTTTTTTAAATAAGCTTCTCACTCGCCGTAAGATTTCGCATTTTTTTATAGCTACAAAATTATCCTTTCTAGAAACTATATTGCAATGGCTGACCTGTCCAACAAATAGTCGGACTGGATTGAGAAAGTCTTTCTTTTCATCCGATATATGGGAACATTCCCAGAGAAGGTGATTGACAATAGGAGACTGGCAATTATTTACTTTCAGTACAAAAATTTTGGAACATTTAATAAGGCAAAATAACAAATCATAGCCTATTTGAAATCAGTGATACTGAATATAAATAATGAAATATTTTATCGATTGATTCGTCATAAATATACTAATTTCTTAAAACCATTTTCTGCAATTATTACGTATATATATATATGGATGTTATGGAACTTATAAATGGTCCACGTTTTGACCATGGGCCGTTCTTTACTTATCTTTGTAGTAGATTATTCACATTTTTAACAATCTTATAGTATCGATTGTTTATTTCTATCTCAACGAAAATCTACAGATATTAAATGACGTCATGCAGTCATAAATAATTCAGTACTTTTCGTTGGTATACGATTTAGATTTTTACCGATGTTTATTTTTCAAACCTGAATGTGAAATTTTAGATTGAAAATTAATAAATTAAAATTTAAAACTTTCTATGGAAGTTTAATAAACTGGCAAATACAATACACCATTAATCACTGATAAGTTAAAGCCGGAAGTCAGAGAGGATGTAGTTAAATACTTGGAATATCATTAACAATTCCGAAAATTCGTTTTTGATTCAATTTATGATTATGATAAGTGATACTCAATCAAATAAGCTGTGATATTTTGGAAAGTTCACAAATTTAACACTTCTAATGGTAGAATGTATATTTAGTAGATTGGAATTGTCAGGACCGAACTGTGCTAGTTTACAGACTGTGCACCACGCAAGGGTGACTCGAATATGACGGGTGCCTTTTTATAAAAACATGAAATAACTTTCGCGTATTATCTACATTCAAAACAAGTCTACCATAAAATTGTAAGACACTTATACTAAAGGCCTAAAAATTTAAATGTACGCAAGCTGTATCGTTATTTAGTACAGTATTCGTCATAATTTTAATTCAATAATGTTTGTGTATACACTTTAAAAAGACGACTTCAAAAGATGATGCACAAGACTTTTTTCTCAGAAGCACTTCCAATCCACGGTGGGGCACTGAGAATTATAATGAAAACGTCAGAGGATCGTTTGTGTATTATATATAGATAAGACATTAAACTTCAAATTTATCAATATTGAAGTAAAGCATAACAATTACAATAAATAAGCTTCACATACCTGTACTCTTGCTTCACTCAAATCCAGCCTCATTGCTAATTCTTCTCTGGTGAAGACGTCAGGATACTGTGTTTTCTCAAACGCTCTCTCCAGTTGATGGAGTTGGTAGGTTGTGAATGTTGTTCTGGACCTTCTCACCTTGCGAGGCCTGTCATCTCGGTCGGCTGTCAGTTCTGACAGTAGTGGAATACCACTGTCATCTCCAGCGTCTGTTTCAGGATCTGATGCAGCCCCGGCATCCATCTGCGGTCCTCCTGCTGAGTCTGATGGTGGACGAGATGAATGAAGAGATTCTGGAGAATACAAAGAAAAGTCTACTTCAGTTATTAATGTTATTTTTATATTTATTTATCATAGTTCTAATCAACACATCATACTATGCGGTAGGCCAATTATAATATTCATGCCTCTTATATGATTATATTATAAATACATATGAAATTTCTATGCTTAACATTAAGACCAGTAAGTCCAAACTTTTAGGTGATCATTATCGAATAAATTGTTCCAATGTTAGAGCTCCGGACTTCATCCCAATAAAACTAGACGTCAAAACATGTGAATTGATGAATGGTGACCACGTTTATTATACGTTGTATTACTGGCAGGGTAAGCTATACAGTGATCAGCCACCCGTCAGTAATAAACCTCTTGTCAGTAAAACAAAAATACATGATATTAAAAATCCTAAATTGTGAACATTTTTTGCAAGATATCATTCGCATATATTCTTTTAGATTCAGCTGCAATTTTTATTGTATACAATTGTGGAAAGGAAAAAGGACGTCACCCACATATATTAAATTTTATATGAGGTACAAAAAACGTTCATTTAATAAATTTGAGCCAAAGCCAAAACATTACATAGGCACAACCTAAGTGCACAAAAACTAAAAATGGTGTTTCATTTACTCAAAATGATATTCATTTAATATTCATTTAATTAGTTTTCTAAGAAACAATAATAAAATTGATTAGGTGGAAGCCCTTTTACCTGGTTGCTAATTTCACAACGCATCCTTTTTTGAAACTTGAAGCTAAATTTAGACAGTAATTCGGTATTTTCGGCTTATATTCTTTTTGTAGAACGTGTAAGAAGTAGAATACATTCTGATTATCGAATAAAAGCTATTTTGATAAATCAAGGGTTACGTCCTTTTCATTTCCACAATCGAAATATGAGTGGACTAAGTATATAAATGTCCGTTTAGCTTTGTTTCTTTATTTATTTATTTGGCTTTTTGTTCAAAAATTGCATGTTTAATAGCCTGAAATTCATTCTATATTACGTTTAAAACGTTTTTTTATTGTATATAATGCCGCTTAGATAGTTAAATTTATTATTCAGTTTATCTGAAGATAAATTGTAATGGACATCTTGCAGATACTTGGATGCGTTTCCATTATAATAATTTATAAATAAGCCTTTCATAATAAATATAATCATTAAGTGGCCGATCACCATATGTCTAACGTTATTTATGCAGCGATGAATTGGCCACGTCGGTTCAGCACAGATACAAACTCTGTGTAATTTCATTTATTTGTTACTTTCAGGTGTATGAGTTTATACCAGGCAAAATAATGATATCCTGGGAACTATTTTAACAACCCTCTTGATGCATTCAATGTTTACTATTCATTTAACAAATTATTCAAATCCGATTACCAAAACGAGCGAGGATTAAATAAACAGTTACGTGATCCCTCTTTTATTTTATTGTGTTATTATTTTATTCGTCGCTGTATTACGAATGTTACAAATGGATTACAAGCTGTACGTCTATGATATGTCTACCCTTAGAAGAGAAATTTGAATAGGGGACGAATATATTGCAAACGTTGGTAATTTTTAGAAAAAGTTCAGTAAGCTTATTTAGTAAAATCATTAATTTTGATGTAACCTAAAATATCAGATTGATCTAACTTTTACGATTATGGAACGAAAGGAGACGTAGCTCACACATAATACATTTTACAGGAGGCACGATAAACGTCTGTTTAATGATTTTGGGTCAAAGTCGAATTTTAAATAGACACAACCTTGAAGTGAATACTAAAACTAGTGTTGTTTTTACTCAATTTGCTATTAATTTCCTGATTTATTTAAGGTAACCCAATACAATTGATGTAGTAGAAGCCCTTTTTTCTGGTTGCAAATTTCACAGGCCCTTTTTTCAAATGTATAAGCTAAATTTAGATACTAATTGGATAATAGTAACTTATATTATGTTGGTAAAAAGTGTTTATAATTATCGATAAAAAGCTAATTTAAAAAAAACTGAGGAATATGTTATTTTTCCTTTCCACAGTTGAAATAAGCCCGATTTTATTTTTATATAGAAACTATATTATATTTAAAAGGGCACTGTACAAAAAAGAAAAGGTGCTCATACGAAAACATTACGTAGGCTACGTCCGACTTGATTTATTTTTTAACTAGGCAGTTTTTTACTTTTGGATTTTACCTTTTAATGTTAAAGTTAGATTTAAAAATTCTCAAGAATTTTTCCCACATTAAAACTTACACCCTATTTTGAAAAGGAGTTAAATAAATCGCTATAATTATGATGAGTAATCTACATTATCTAAATATTTGAAATAGATACGTAGACGTATATGTTTTCTATTGTTTATTGTGAAAAATAAAAGATATACTGAAACTTCGATGTTTTTTAAAACGAATACTCGTATAAATTTCAAACCGTGTATAATACGAATTTTTACTACACGACGTTTTTCTAGAACCATATAACCGTAATATACAAGGTCGTAGTATACATCTTTTATTTTGGTTAAATATCTATTAAAATGTACACTTTAATAATACATATTAATACCTACTGTCGTATCACGAATGAATACCAAATCGAATACAAAGTACGAAAGTTTTTTAATAGATATTAATAATTAAACTAAATAATAAAAATCAATTCGAATCAACATCCAAACAGCCAATGAAGCTGCAACTATTATGTACAATTTCCGACCTGAAAATATTAACACGAGTATCCCATCACTTCAGTTTTTTTTATAAAACGAAAGGGCATTTAATCCTTTTCGCAAAAAGACTTCACAATTCACAAACAGGGAGGCTTAAGGCTGGAAAGGGATCCTGGCGTGGCGACGCGCTATTTAATACCACTTATACAAGAATGATTTCATTCTGCGAGGATTTACCATTTAGGATACTTGTTTTTTTTTATTATTGTTACTATTTATTCAATTTTTATTCTAAGAATCAATTTGGGGTTCATATTTAGTAACAATGCGACATCAGTGCAATGTAATATACTTTGATGGAGTCAACTGAAATTTAAAAAAAAAGCTCATCAGTTGAAATTTTAAGAGCTTTTAAAATATTTCAATACACAGATCCAACATCTTGATGGTGAAAATTTGAGTCTCGTAGTAGTTTAAATATAATAAAGTTTTAATGCGTATTTATTTGTAAGGCATATACTCATATATATCAGATAAGTATTGATCAATACTCGCCTTACTTTGATAGGTGATTCAAATTCATTTTAATTCAAATTATGAAAAATCTGCTGGATTAATTATTTAATTAGCTATAAAAATTATACTTCATGTTTCAAACGTTAATTAATATAAAATTAGTGCAAGACATTGAAAAATATAAGAAAAACACAAGAGACGACATGTCCAGGCAGATATCCTTAACCAACTGATCTAACCACTTTAAATACTTGTGATGTGATATTATATGTGTTTCTGTGAACAGCAATATAAGCAATCATTCGTTTCTTCACAAATTTAACGAAATATAGAAAATCATCAAGGAAATTATTCAATGCTGAAGACATTTCTTTTCTTATTAGTTTTTTAGTAACGTTTACTTTTTTCCAGCCTAATAATATATGATATAATTTTAATGACTTCCACGCATTATAAATAGATATATCTAGTATTTATATTAAAAATCAAATAACATTTTATTTAAAAATAAAAGAATGGCTTTGAAAATAAGGCGATATAGCGCACGGACGTACATGTATGTTCATACTCCTCAAAGGAAAAGTAATTGTCATGGATATTGTATTACTGTAAGTTTAGCTACTTATATTAACTTTATTTGTCTTGAAATTTATGAAACTTTCAAAAAGAGACTTACATTGAAAATAAGAGACACGTCTAATTATGTTGTCTGAATTTTGGTTATAATCGCTGTCAAAAATAAACTAGAGCAGATAACAAAGTGCTGCGTCACCCATGATAACAAAGAGATCAATATTGTATGGTAAAATACCGATCAAAAACATCATAAAAACAATCCAAAGCCTCAAAATTGTCTTCTTCTTGCCTAACCCAATAGGCATCCAGTTTTGCATTTTTTGATTTTCATAATTTAACAGATTTTCAAACCGAGCCCGCATCCTCAGATTGCTATCCGCACACACTAATCTCTACGCTGTTTTAAATAATAAGTATAACCATAATAAACTCTACAGAAAATTTTAAACTTAGACTTAAAACTAAGACTTCTATACTTGCGAGTATATGGAGACTCTCCGTGGCTTTATCCAACTGTTTTAATTTCGGGCATGCTTGTAGCTTAAAACTTAGGAGGAAAATGTATTTGGCGACGCGTTTTTTCAAGCTTATTCGTGGTCTAATTGATAACTCCACCACTCTGGCTAATATTGGTTTCTATGACCTTGATAACTATCAGCAAAATCGGGGACATCACTCGTTTTTCATTCATAAATGCAGAGCTATCTTGCCAGTAATCATGTCAATGCGGAGACCAATGGCGATGTTTAACGAGATTGCCTCGTATGTCAATGTTTTCCACCGATCTGAGAATGAGATTAGATGAATGCTAGTTTATACATTATTAGAATAGGGTATGTCTTACTTACTTGGTAGACACTCTTCTTCTTTTTGTCTTTTATTTTAATTCTCTCTGTACTCTTTATTATATTTTTCAAATTTTCCCTCTGTTTTTATGTGTTCTCTTTTAATATTTTTGCTATAATCATATTTATGCCGTGATGTAAATGTATTGAACTTATAATTTGCAATATTACAACATATGTAAAACAAATAAATAAAAAAT
>JAGVSQ010000672.1:0-36057 GCA_022683975.1 Rhyacophila evoluta | reverse complement strand
AATTTAAAATCAATTTCTATCAAGCACCATCAGTCAAAATATTAATTATTATAATTAGATTCAAAACAAGAATCAAGTTTTGTTTGCACTTTAAAAGTATGCTGATCTTTTATAATCAACTGTCTAAAATTACGAAAATATTATGCAATTTTAAAAGAAATATAACTTTCAGACATTATATGACACTCGTGGTCATCTTCATCTACTTCTAACCACTGTAAAATAAATCTTCAGCTTCTTCTTTTGTCTTGTTCTACAGAGATCAGAAATTTATAACCCTTTTAAATATATTCCTGCATCCTAGCTATCAAACAATTTCTTTCAACCTTTTTCCGATGATTGTATTTTCACTTCCTAACGGATATTTTGTCCATTGTATTGAGGTCCGTTATATGTAGGTCTAACCGTATTTTATTTTCGTATACTTACCAATTTATCATTATACAAATAGATACAATTGGTTAGCATACATGTTCACGTTTGATTATAAATGATCAGGTACTGCACTGTACCAGGAAAATCATGGAGTAAAACAAATCTTGAAAAGGGAGTCATAAACGAAGTCGCCGGCACAGGATCATGCGCATGCTTCGATCTCACGACAACTTACTTTCAATAATTCCCAACGATTTAGATGTCTCTATTAAATATCAACCAATCGGACATTTTACGACTTTTATATTTTGTCCATAATCTGATCGAATCCGATGGTTTGTAAATTTATTTTTCGTGTACTACAATACTCGTTCGTCGCCGTGGTAGTAAACTTAGCATACGCAGTACGACAAGCAGAAACAACGAGTGATTAAATCCCATAAATGCATAATTAATTAATTTAACATGCATGATTAAGCAATTAGCTGATAACTAAGATAAGTTTTCAAATTATGTGGATCAACGTTTTTCAGATGGTGAGCAGTAGGCTTCGACATTACAATCCCATGTCGCCAGAAAAACTTTTATAAACTTTAATCTAAGAATAAAAAATTCAATTATTCTCTAGATTTTAATTTTTTATTTTACAAGTAATATCGTCGTATTTTCTGTCAATAATTTATATTCTAGCTATATGGAAATTCATTGCTAAATAATATATCTTATCCACATGCTACGATTTACGGTAAAACAATAAGTCGGCCATGAAGGAGAAGTATTATATAAAATACGAAAGCCACGATGACAAATTGAGAAATTCTGGAATAAATTCGTATGATCTATTTGGGCTAATATCGTTAAAACATAATATAGGATCTTCACTGTTATTAGCATTGCATAGAATTAACAGAAATATGTGATATAGCAACTAAATATTTTATCTTCAGACTTTACATGTTAATTTGTCAAATAATTTTAGTGAGTACTGTAAATTTCATTTTATCAATTATTAGTTAGTATTTCTTCTTATTCGTTGCCCTAATTTACTGTCGTATATGGCTACCACCTGGTGCTTCTGGATTCCCTGTAATTCATTGGAGTCATTTTGATCAATGAATAAACTCTATGGGTGCTGATTTACGATGGTAAATCCTGTGCTTGACAAAAACTAAATTGAAATTCACTGTATTTCAAAAATATGTTATGAATGCGTCGAATAATGTGGTAGTTTTTGTCTTAAAAAACTCAATTATTAAGGTACAGACCAGAAGTTACCACAAGAAGTGTATATTATTATAATAAATTAGAAAATCCTTTTGTTCGTTGTTATAAATAAAGTATATTCATGTCAACATGCTTCTATAGACAATTTAGTGTAAACATAATAATATATCTTTCGATTATTTTATTTTAGTCATGCATTTCTTAATTTTGGTTAATGCCCTTTGTCATTTCATTGAATTGAAGAGATAAACGAATGATGTTTATGGTTTAATTTGAGAACAAAACTTTTTTTATTTATTATCAACAAGCTTTATTTCTCAAAACGTATGCTTATTGAAAATGTACATGTATTAAGCTTGTTTCCCAGGAATCATAACCATCTCAATGAAGATATGTCAGGATTGATTAAAAAATATATAAATCGTGAATTGATCGCTATTTTTTCGTAATTTATTGCGCCGCAAATTGCCGCCGCAAAAAAAGTAATTGCCATTTGAAGATTGCTATAATTCAAGGGCTGACTTATTGGCTTCAATAAAAACTAGGCTGACTGCCTTCTGTTTCCTTGATGTTAGTTAGTAGTCCTCGAGAAGCGGTTATCAGTACACACTCAAGAAATCCGGTACACGATGTATAAATGAACATAATTGTCTAAAGATATCTATTATGTATTTATCTCATTTTTCATCTCTTATTAAATACTATGAAATTAGGAGTGATAGAGTTGAAAGTTTTATTTAGAATTTTTATAATATCAAATAGAAGATTAAAAGCTTTTATGGCTATAAGAATAGTCGATTTTTATTTTTTTATAAATTAATTAATTTAGGCCAGATTTCTTGAAACATTTTATTCTGTCACAATGAAGGTGATGAACTTATTTTTTTCAACCAAAAAGTTGAACAATTATTAAAAAAAACCAAAACATATTTATTTATGAACCAAGGATCTGTCACATTTATTGGAATTAGTTAATTAAATCAAAAAAACTCTAATAATTTAATTTAATTTAATAATTTATTATTGTTTCTGTTTTATATTGAATTAAAATTTAGTATAATTTCATTAATGACTGACGGATTTTTAATTATATTGAATTTTTAGTCACACAGATTACGTTTTTATTGGTTTTTCCAGTTTATAAAATAATAGTTGGTATTTTGATATGCCATTTGAATTAGCTATCGACCATTAGAATTATATTTTTAAAATATCTTACTATTCATTAATGTCATTATTTGTTCATAAATTTGACAATCATTACGTTTGAAATATAATATTGTTTCATTTTTTTAAGAATGGTCAACAATTGTACTCTATTATTCATATTATATGTTTAAATGTTTATAAGCAACAGATAGATTATCAATAGATCAATATCAAAATAACACTTTTCAATAAATTCACCGTCAACTTGATTTGATATCGTAATTTATACATGATATCAACCATATTGAATTTATTTAATATTAAAACATGTATTAATTTATGTGATTGATATTGGACTATTAAAAAATACATATAATTAAAACATGTATTACCATTATAACATAGAATATTTTACTCGTATGTATTATATATAAAGCCTAGATAGAGATTTTATAAAAGTATAAAAGTTTATCACTTTTATCTTCTGATTTATCTATATCAGATGTTGAAGTATTCCCCATTCAAACAGGTAGGCAGATTTAAGACCTGTGAAAAATATCTGCGTCACTTTTGAAAAGTATATCCACAACGTGAAATGCCCGAACACGAATTTTCCTAAAGCGTTCTCAATTTTATTTCTCAGGTCAAATCAGAGATATGTAAATTTACAAACGCCTTCGATATATCTTTTGCTGTTCAGTTGGAGGGAAAATATTTCAGAGTTTAAATCTACTGCTACAAAAATATCTAAGTGAAGTGCTCATTATTTTTACGATTTCTGAAAATCGATCTCATTTTATGTTTGATAGAGATTTAAACGATATGATAAACAGAAATTAAAGTCAAGCGAAATTTTGTGAAACTTATTTTGTAATATTTAAAAATGGCTCAATTTCTCCCCATTTTTTAAAGTTATTTTTTATTTCCAAAATAATAATTTTATTGTATCTTAAATGTTATGTTAAAGATAGAATGGTAAATTTTTTTAGCAGTCAAGTCCATTTTTATATTTACCTAATACTTAAAAAGCAGAGTAAATTAATCGCGTAATTAATTAATCGATACATTATTTTATGATTTATCACAGAAAGCCAAAGCGGAGAAAGCTTACATATTTAATACACATACATGATTAATAAACAAATAAATATATAAATCACGTTTGTTCTAAATGGGAAGTATATGAATCTCGACAAAGTTAAGACTAGTAATGACGAATTGTCTTTAATAAGAATTGTTTCTCAGTTAATTCATTAGGATTTCAATTTTCAAAAACGCGCGCGCATGGTAATTCGGTTACCTAGGTGACTTGTTATTATAAACTAGAAAAGATACACGATAAAAAAAGATATATTGCTATTTATCAGGCGAATACAATTCCACGATGTGGGTAGTGTGATTTTATGACGAACGATTATGTGAACACGGAATATTTTGAAAACATTGGCTTTTGGCTATTCATTTAACAAATATACCCATGAAAAAATTTGAGTCTCCTTACGAAAACATTCTTGAATATCAACGTAACTGTATCATAGTTCATGTACTTAACTTCAGCACACTGCATGGCAATCTACGTCTTGGGAAACTAATATTTACTCCCGGGACATTCCTGTCGAATAAAGTAGATCGCTTCTCGATATCAGAGCTCCGGGATACGCCTGATTAAAACCAAGGGTAAGGACGGGACGGGTAGTTTAGGTACGACGAATGCTCTACATAACATCAGGCAGTAAAAATCCAGTGTGATTTTTGAAATCAATTATGTAATATTGTCATTTTTGTCTGTTGTGTTATTTAGTAATCGCTTTAGAAATTTTATTTTATTTACTGTACATTTAGTAAAAGGGTTTCAGAGGTGTCAGATGCTATCTTGATGTGTCAAGTTTCTGGATATTGTATTATGAAAGTAGTTATCTAATGACGGTCTGAATATAAATGATTTAAGATAAAGTTAATGTGGAAAGAAGTGATTGTGTTTTCATGAATCAGTTTATTTTAAGTGAACAAGATAATGCAAAAAAGCAAAGATTTGGAAGTCACTATTGAATAAAACTATGAATTATTTAATGTCTTGAGATTTCTTTTATTTAAGAGAGCGGGGCAATATTTTTGTGAAAGCAACCCCGAGGGAGGGAGGGATGAAAGATGAATGATATGATAAAATGGAGGTTATTTATGTGGCGGGGTTGAAATATAACGCAAGATGTAGCCTTGCGGTAGTGTAACGCAATAGCTGATGGTAAGTGTGGTTTTTTATCACAGAATCGGAAAAGCCAAACAATTTGTCATGCGATACAAAGTGTTATTAAATTGACGTATTGTTGTGTGCGGTCACCATAGATTTATTGAATGTTGCATGCGATGTGAATTCGCAATATTTTTTTGATATTCATACGTATATTTATAAATAAGCAATTCTCCACATGTATTTATAAAATTACATAATTAAACATCTTTTTCGTTAAATCAGGTCTTATTTGATAAGAGGGTGTAGTTTTGGACGTAAACAAAATAATTATAAAATCTATTTGAATATTAAATAAGATACTTTGTTATAGTTAAACAATCGATTACGTATTTCCACATAGACTCATTATATGTGTTAGTTATTACCATGAATTTAAAACACTTCGTTTTTGATATTGTTGTATAAATACGTAAAGTTGTTAAATTCTTTATTCTTTTCGAACTATTGTATTTTATTGTTTTGAGTTTTTTCAGTGTACCTTGGAGGTTAGAGAACGGACAATTAAACCTCTATTAGACGAAAAGTCAAGTAGGGATACTACAATTGTGTGAGACACGCACAAGAGAGGACTATGGAAAGCCAGAATCATATTCGCCTCTTATTCCGCCTGGCAGGGTTTTTCAAATACCTAGTAAATTCACAGGACGTATTTGGCAAAACTAAGGGATATTGGTATGGCATAAGGATGCAAAACGATTTTCGGTTGGTAGAAATCCTGGAAGTGCCACATCGCGGTCATATGCTTTATTCGGAGAGCGGCTATTGAAAGAAAGACATGACAATTTTAAATACTTACTTTTAATGCTAATATTCTTTGCGATAATGCTATAATTTTTAATAATTTATGATAAAATATTGTATATTCTTTGTCAAAAAAATGTCTTTCTTATCCACTATACGCCACATAAAAATAGCTGCTAAATTAAATGGAGCGAAATTATTGTTATATGCATTTTTGCTATGGCGGTACAATATATTTGACTGCTCACTATTCAAAAGGTTAAGAATAAAAGCTGGTAGACCATGACTTCAATGCCTGGATGGAATATAAAATGATTTACTAGCTCAAAAACAGAGGAATTAGTGTAATACGGTGCAAAATAATAATTACTATAACGAAGAATAATGAATAAATATACATTTAATTTACTATATCCGCTCCGGAAGTGAAGTATGTGAATCTCCGCAATGTCATAACATGTCTTAAAAGATATTTTTTCCCAAGAAATTTTGTCAGAAAATTGCTCAACGTAATGGGCATATACTCTTGCATTTACAGATTTTTAAAAATCCGGCAGATGTGAGAATGGAGCACGCATTCCCCGGATCCAGAAGCACGCATTATAACCTCTAATCTACCGGAGAGATCAATATATTATATACATTAAAATTAAAATGGTATGGTCAAAGAAGGTAATGAAGTCTTATGATATATCGCGTCAAAGTAACCTTTCTATTTTCTTGTTATATTGTTTGAATAAAAACCTCCTTTACATTGCGGCTGTCTGGTGTTTAAAAATGCATGTTTATGGTGACGCAGGGGAACCCAGTTTGTCTTTTCTCCCGCCATTTCTTCTTTATACGACTCCATCTTTTATTTAAACGTCTGCTTTCGATTTTTTTACATAGCCAGTGAAGTTTTATGGTTTCTTCTTAAGTTTATGTGTGACTCGCTCTAAAACGGAATGACAATATTCACTTACGCCTCATAAAATAAGCATGCTCTGCATATTTTTATTCTTATTACAATACTTATAAATTGAAATAATAATGCAAGCTTTTTTGCTGCGTTTTGATAAAATACAAAACGCAATGTCAAATTATACGTAAAAACTTCTTCAAAAGATAATAATAAGTAGACTGTATCAGACTACGGTCACTAGTTTTTATGTGAATACGCTTTTGAGGGCCGAAAGACATGCACTGACACATTTCCTGTTATGTCACAAAAAATATCGCTCATGATCAGACAATACCTAGTATACCACACAAACACAAATTTTACAAATGATACAAACAACTCTCTTTTATCACTAGTTATCATATGCGATTCAATTATTTATTGCACTACTAAAAATATTCTTTCGTTATAAAATGTGAGATGAATAATATTATAACGTTCATGAAAAAGTAATATCTTGTATACCACATTAAACAAAAATTACAGAGGATGAAAAAAATTCTTCTCAATCACTTATTTTACATGAAATTATGTATATTTTTTTTATGTCGCTATTCAATTAACTAATATTTTGAATATTGACATGAAAATACGAATTTTTTTTTTTTTTGTTTTCAGTGTGGTATACGAGATATTGCTTTTTCGTGAGCGATGTATGGAATTCGACGGGTCAACAAGGTTAAAATACTGTAAGTTTTTTATCTACCGTAAAATTTGTCGTGTAGTAATCGAGGTGTTGTTTTATCATAAGTGATATATCGGCATTTTTACATGTTTATTATTCAGGAAAGTTCGTCTAAAGAAATTTACACTGCATATCTGTTGTCAAAGTATCAGTGTAGTATACTACTATATTGCGAACGGTTCGTATGCTCCATCTGATGAGGAAATAGACAAAAAAACATTTATCGGCTTAGTCACGATTGTAAGCTTCGCATATATTGTGAATCCAGCGATGCATCTTGGAATTGGTGCAATAAAGCTGAATATTTAATGTAAGGAGAATAGATCGCGAGGCCGTGGAGAGACATTGCCATCTCCGACAAAATAGTGCCGCACTTTAGTAACTGCAATGCACAACTGCAATGCTAACAGAGATAGAGAAAACAATTACTAATTATAAACTTCATTTTTGTTTATTGTGGTTAACATCATAAAACATTAATACTGTATTAAATCACCAGGTTACTTCGCTTTTTGTTCAGTAAGCTTCCCGATAGTTTAATAGTTTAATTTGTTTATGGTAGATTTATTATACTAAATAATATTTTTACATAAGATTTTCTTTGGTCGCCATTTTGATTTAACTGTCATTTGTCAGTTCATATTTGGATTATCGTGGAGAGTCTATAATAAATTAATCTAACACCACAACAAAGCGTTCAAAGTATTATAATAATATATTTTGTTTAAATGCTTGTTATTTTTTGCTGAAAGATCATCATGAGCAACGAGCTACTTACATAAAAATTAGTTAGTATGTAATAAGGAATGAAACAAATGTAAAAAAAGCCACTTACATAAAAAAAGTGAACGGTAAAACTCATTTTTTTGCTTACACTATTCTGAAAAGATTTGTTTATTATTTATGCAAGGATTTTATGATAAGTTTACAATATTTTAAAATTATTATCACTTATATATTATAATTACTAATGAAAATAGTAGATATATCAATTCATTAATACAAGATATCTGTAACCACAATTGATTAGATGACAGTAGAAGTGATGATATACTGAAGACATATAAAAGAAAACGTTGAATTTTAAAATGAAATGCAAGGGTAACATGTTAAAATAGGGATTAAGATGGTACCTATATATTTACTTGAAAAATAAGAGCATGCAAAAATCGCGCGGGAAACTATTTTGCAATTCAAATTTGGAAATTCCTCCGGGGTGTGTTCGACTATTAACACAATCTTTTCGTTTCCTTTTGATAAAGTTCCACGCGCGAAAGGGATAGAGCAATCTGTCGGATAGAGAGAGGGTGTGTTAGATAATTTAGTTTCTTTTTTTTTATGATTACCCTTTTCAAGATTTTGTAAGAAGTCTCTTAGGAGGTGTGCTCCTAGTTGCAAACAAGGAATATTTTTAAAACTCAATTTAAATATGTAAATATTTGGAAATAATAAAAAAAGAAATAGTTAACAAATAATCAATAAAAGACTTAGCTATAATAAATGATTTTAATTAATAGCATTGATTTTGAAATAAAAAATATGTTATTACTATTATTACATTAATGTTTTAAAACTTTAAATAGATAAAATGTAGTAAAAAAATTGTTTTAAATTATCCCCTTTTCTAGAAACATGTACATGGCAGCGTCGTTGTCACAAATTCTATTTATTTCCAAAAGTAAATTTATGGAATTCCCATACATTAAAGTGGCAACCAATACCCAATATTTAAAATAGCTGGCAACACCAGTGGGGGCAGAAAAGTGCCGTGGCTTTGAATTTTTAAAGATTTATTCAAATTTGGAACACGCAGACTCAAACATCGAGCCCCTCCCATGAAAGAAATATGAACTAACCAACGCTCAAAGCGAATGATGATAGCTATACAAGTACACTTACTGCATGTGAAATATCGCTTCTCTTATGCACTGGATTTAATATATTATTAACCATGAAAACTAATACAATTGTAGTTAAATAAGATAAAGATCAATTATTAAAAATATATAACTGTAAATAGAGAAAATATTAAGAGGATGCCACCTAGCAGAATAAGTACCAAAATTTAGTTAAAAAAATTGAAATATAAATCATCTGAAATCAATGACAATAATATAAACGAATATTTTAGTTGCAGAAAAAACTAAGTAATAAGTTACGACGACTAAAAATAAAGAGAGGATATTAAATATTTTCAGGAGAAAGGTACTCAAACAACACTTTTTTATGACAATTGGTATGGGATAGTCAAGATACAACTATTTTATGCTGTACTTCTTGTTTGAAGAACCATCAATGATGCAACTTATTTTGGCTGATGCGATGATTTTTAAATCCTAAAATCTATAAGTGTTGCTTATACAAAACATTGTCCTAATTTAAGTGTTATTCTTATTAATTTTTGGTGACATTTAGATGTCAACATTCAAAAGTTTGATAGGGTTTCTCCCTGTTATCACGAATAACGATAAATTTATAGTGTTGCTTAGTATTTAAAGAGTTAAAACTCTTTTAATAATGAAAGCATGTAGAATATAATTAATCTAATATGACCTAACTAACACAGCTTAATCTTACCTAACGTAACCTAACTCAACATAACCTAACAAAAAATGAATTCTAGAGATCGCTAGAACATTTTTTAAATATGATAATAGTATTAAAGATTATCCGGGAGACTTTTGTCCAGAATTAGTTGTACTGAAATTGTATCATTAATAAACTACTTATATGATTTTTTTGCTGCATTTTCCTAGAATGTCGAATATATCGACATAGCATCAATATATTGGTGATTGTCATTGCCATGGTACAAAAGTGGTATGCACTAACTCAATTATAGATACTTACCCCTTTACAAACAACCCCTGGTGGTAATAGTGAGTAAGCGAAAGATATTTTTATGGCTGTCGAGGAATTTTTATGTATGGCTTAATTCGATTTAATATTCAGTGAAGATATTATTCGACCACAATGCCAGACATATCGGTATACATTTTATTTTTAATGTTTGTTTCTTAAAAAAGATAACCAATTTGACGTTAGTGAATATGTGTTATATAAATAGGGAAACATTTTTATGATATTTATCAATAAATTTATACTGTAGTGTTAAATTATGAAACTAATTTTCAACTTATATTCTATACATAGGTTCTATCAAACCTTTTATATAAAACGGAACGAGATTATTGTCCTTATACTTTAATAAATTAATTATTTTTCCATGTTAAAAAAAAACATGATTGAGTTATGAGTGAAATAAAATAATTACGCCATTTAAATATATCATTTTAAGTGCATCAGTAAGTATTTGAAATTTGTTGACGCTTTTTCTATTTACATGCCATATCTTCAATTTTCTTAGAACTTACTTCAGTTTCGTCACGATATGTCATTTGCAAAGCTCTTCTATATATTACATGTTTAATACAAGACAGTGATAAAACATTAAGTTTGACTTTAAGTTAAAAAGTTTTATTTAAATTTATGAATGAAAATATTAAATTAGAATTATATTTCTGTATTGTCAATATTTGAACAGACCTATTGTATTGAGATATTTGTAGAAGTATTTGTTTTTATTTTATGGTGGCTGGTTTTATTTAGGTGATACTGCAGTTTGTGATATTTGGCATTAAACGTCTTACGTGTCGCAGAATTTCCGTCGTCGGCGCCGAGGTAAGGGAAAATTATTCTTCCAATGGCGTAATGTATATTTAAATATGATGGGATAAAACTACGAAATATATATATAAATTTAGTTATTTGTAAATTTGCTGAGCTTTTTTCTATTTTAGAATGGATATATTTTGAGTAAGTTTATTCGTTATACTACAATTGAAATTTACTATATTTTTTTGTAATATATAGCCAATCTAAATTCGATGATGATGAAAAATATTTTTTACGTGGATTAAAATAACAAAACTTTATCGGCAAATCAAGCTCACTAATAGTTTTGGCTTAATGTTGATGTCGTCTGCTATGTTTAATTATTCTGTGGACAACGGTTTCATAACCTAGTACGTTATATATAAAACAGATATTACCTTTTAACAGATATTAATGTATGGATTTATTTTAGGTAAGCGAACATCTATTATATAATAAAGACATTTATAAAATACTCGTCAGAGAATGTTAAATCGACGAAGCTTACATCAAAGTAAAATAATTGTGTTAATTTTAAGGACGCCTATGACATTATGGTACGGGCGTCAACTGCCCGTCGGCTAGTACTGAGCCGGTAGTACCAGCAGAGCACAGAGCGCCGCGACGCTCTAATGAAACGACGCCTTTCTTAATGTTGATTTATTGCAACTCATAATGTTGAGGGATGAAATTCCAAAGAACTGGTAGGTTGGAAATATGGCCAGCTTTAAATGCTAACGTTATACTACAAAGTATAACATGTTTATTGGAATATTTAATCAAGTATTTATCACTATTATGATAATACTTAAATTTAGGACTTGAAGTAGAAGAATACTCCGTTTCTATAATATAGAACTGCAGTTTACCAAAAAATTGTCATTGGTTTGCTGTAAAATGTTTTCTTTATCCGCTTCATTTATAATCAAATTGAAATTAAATCGCAGACTCGTATTTTTATCGTAGACTAATACGTATAATAGACTCAAATCTTTATTTTAGACATTGTTTTAGTTCTGTTAAATCATTTATCCAAGAACTATACTTATGCAACTTTTGGTGTTAGAACAAAAACCTATTTAGTTAACATGCTAATATTGTATTAAACTATTATTAATATTATTAATACTTGAAGTATTTATTTGGTTTTGTTGATAACAATACACTGTGCTCGACAAAGAATAAGCCTATCTATCAATTCTTACAAAATATTACAGTATTTGAAAGAAACCATATAAACAATAACTTTCATTGTAATTAAAACTTGATCAAATCAAAATCAGTCAAAGAGAGCAACATTTCATACATGTAATGTACTACATATGATGAAAATGTAGAACTATAATGATGTTAGGATATGAGAAATGTACCATATTAAAGATCGCTGGGAAAACAGAAAATCCTCAAGTTGCCATATGCTCCATGTAGGAAATAGATCTAGCAGAAAAAGAAGATGAGAAGTGTTATACAGACGCACCAAAACTATCTTGTTGCGACATTAGATAATTTCTGATAAATGTTAATGACATAAATATTGCATGCGTAATAAAGTCAAATAAGTTAAACATTGAAAAATATTTAATGAAAATCATTAAGAACGTTTATACGATAATACTGGTATTTTGTTTGTCAACTTATTTGGTAAAATAGCATTGAAAATCGTCAGAAATCACAGTGAGAGTAAAAAAACCAGACGCCTAATAAATCCACTACGTACCTAGAAGTAGGGGTCTCAAAGGGTGCTTGATCCACGTGCGAAGAGGCTCGCTATCCACGTGCCACACGCCGCGTCACGTGAGCAGTACAGTACAGCCTCCACCCGCCGCTGGAAGGAGCTTCTGCGATCGTGACGTCACGTCCGGCGGGCACATTTTGGAGACGGGGCACGATCTGGCGACTCGCGCCCAAAAAATACTCGACCGAAATATTGATTCCGCCAACATCCTCTTCATACAACATTGACATAGTTTCGATATTTTGATTTGAAGAAACGATCGAAAGTGTTCAAAACAGGTTTGTTTACTTATAAATGTTGACGGTTTTTTTACGGGAATTTGAGCTTTTTTGAACAACATTTTATTACGAACTTTAATGTATTCGCTTTGCAATACAACCTTAAAAAGAAAGCTTCCTTACTAATAACCTAATCGATATGTGTATTAAAGAGTGTATACTCAAGCATTATCAATCATTTTTTAGTCAGTTATAACTTCTTAGAGTAAGTATAATATCTATTTTCTTGTCACCAATAATCACGGGTTCAAATTTCGTAGCTACAAAAGATAAAAATAATATCATATTCAATACTCTAAATTCAATGAGTTGTGAAATTAACTGACAACTAATTAGGGCCCAGCGGGTTTGTGTCCTGGGCAATTTGGGTGCGCCGCTTAAATATTATTATAAAAAAATCACAAGGAAAATCTAAAAATATAAGAATGAGTTAACTACATGAAAACGTATTGTACTGTAACGCCAATTAAAATAATAAGCTCCACGTGAACTTTCACTTCATTTTAGTGTGTTGTTTAAAATGATTCTCTTTATATATATATATATTTATGAACGTGCCTTTTTCCATATTATAAGCGTCAGACTGAAACAATACTTCATTCATTAGTTTCACTTTTTATTTTGAAGATCCTTGATGGCGTTCCTAAGCAAGCGCCTTGGGCAACTGATCATGTTGCCAATACCTTGAGTCAACTCTGCATTTTAATTTGGTAAAAAATATTATTTAATTAAAAAATAAATGCTGTAACTTTCTTGGTTTTTCTATTTCTAATTAAAATGAGATCGAGTGATTAAAATTAAATACGTTGAAAATGCCACTAAATCTAAAATATTCTGAATTATAGATGAGGTAAGTTTCAATATTAAATTTACCGTAAATTTCCTCATTTAACTGTGGCTTATTCTATCATGTCTAATGTATTGTGCAATATGCTTTCATTTTCACATATTATACTTGGATAGATTTACAACCATAACGCCGAGACAACTATTGAAAATTCTCTGTAATAATGGTTTATTGGTGAATTTTTTAAGACGTATTTTCAAGGAATATTTGTATAAAGTTGCTTTTAAGCCGAGCTAGTCCTTTTTTGAAAGGTGTTACACTAACAGCTATAAGTTGATTTATTAAATTTTTTAAAATAATTTATTTTGGTTGTTACATTATTTTGAAAGCCATTATTGTAAATGTGAAATTAAAAATATTAGCTAAATGAGATAGCTGTGAAATGAATTTATGCTTGTTTTGTTCTTACCGCATAGCATTATTCATAACTTGGTGAGTATATGTCATTTTGACTGAAAAATTAATCGGATTTTTGAAAAAATTCCTCCCATATAACTGGGCTGTGTTTTCAAAGCGAATTTTTAGACTGGCAGCAGCCTGGAATTGTGGAAATTGTTGGAAAATGTGGAAATGTGGAATTGTATCGCGCTTGGGTTCAGATCACGTAGCGGGCGGGTGGGCTGCTTGGTGGGAGGGCGGGGTTAGGGCCGGAGTGGCTGAGGAGTATTTGGAGGGGCCACCGCTATGCAGGGTTCACAGCCGCAGGGCTGAATATTTGCAAAATGAGAGGAAAAATCATTTGATTAGAATCAAATATTAAATATAAACAACTTGATATTAAGCTGCATCCCGCTGTATACAATTTCGCAACGAAGAAAAATATTACATATTCATGTAAATTTAAAGGAATTTAGTTATACAGTGTGAGTAAATGCTTCTTAAGTTAATTCATATTTAACGTCATAACATAAAAAACAGGAAAAGTCTCCGGGCGTAACTTATTGTGCAGTAGTAGTAGTCATGGTGGAAAAGGCTTATATTCTTAAGATAAAAAATGTATTATTTTATCGATATTTTATATTATTTATTTGTAGCACATGGAATGTAATATAAATAGGTATTTACTTGATTATGAGTTATGGCTGCACAAAATTTAATATTTTTAGATTTAAGGAAGGATTTCGAGTTGATGATTGAATAAAGAAGAAGAAGATGATTCGTAAAGCCAATATTAAAGTAACTTTCATTTGTTAGCAAGTGATTATGTATTATTTAAATAAAATATAAAAATCCACCTATACTATGTCTTAATATTAATTTTTGTGTTAGTGTGAGCACTTCAATGTGTGCGCAGATATAATGTGAGCAATTTTCATGCGTGCAGTTGTGTATGTGTGCACTTGTCATGTGAGCACTTGTCATGTGCGCAGCTGTCATGTATGCAGTTGTCATGGAACCATTTTTCACTGTATATATCTTATGTTCTGCTGATGATAAATACAATTTTATTTTGAGACCCTTGAAAACGGTAAAGTACGAAGCGGCAGGGTGGTATCCAGAGCACGGGCGCACCAGGGTGTTCGGTGCGGGGGCGCCGACGTGCCCAGCATCCGAGAGGCGGCCAAATATTATTAGCACTCGCCCGTCGCTTGAGCCGGCTGCTACGAAACTAAACTTGGACTATGCTTTATGGTTACTATGTCAAGTCTAATGATACCGAACTGTGAAACCGCTGGTTTACTATCGCACGTATTTCTCTGTGATGCACATGTCATTGTATATTACAATATTGTAAAGAAATACGAGTACATATATTTATCAGCTACAGCTCAGGTTTTAATGCTCCGTGATCACTGTATGATTTATAAACCCTATGAAAGATTACTTGTTTCGAACTGATTGCATTTTTTCTAAAGTTGTATTAAATAAAAAAGACACTATTATGTCCATTGTATTTAATATCATTTGAAATTCTTTCTGCTTTAATAAACAATTGATAATAATTACTACTGTGTAAAAAATATGAAACATTGGCAACCAACCTACAATCTTTATAATTTAACGTTATTATCCTATATATATGCAATATTGATCCAATTGACGACTAAGTGTTGTGAGATATTTGAGTGAATGTGATAAGATACAGAATCTTATATAATATGCTAATAATTTAGAACAGTATTACTACCTGGTGATTTTTTATCGGTTAGAATACTTTTGCATTACACGTAAATGAGATATTCTCAATTAAGTTTTTTATCAAATTCAAAAAAAGATGTAAAGGGAATTGGATTTTTCTGCATTATACGTCCAATTTTTTGGAGTATAATAATTGTTTTTTTTTCAAAAATTAAGTCCTTATGATCAACCGTCTTCGAATCTACCTGCGAAGATTTTCCCTACACAGGAAATGATTGGCTTTCTTTAGTGCAACATGAAAACAAATAAAATGTTGTACAAAACCAAACTGAATTTAGATATAAAACTGCCGTGATTAGTTGAAACTGGGAATTTCTATTGTCTAGAGTCGATTTGGTTATCTACATATACTACTTTAAATTTATAAAAGAACAAAACATTTTATATTCTAAATTATTTAAAACTGGTAAACTTCCATATATCAGATCGCTTTTAGCGACCTGGGTTTCGCCTTTCGGCATCTTCAGGCTACGTTATATGTGGGTAGTGAGCGAACAGATACCATACCAACAATAAATCCTATTGTAACTTACTATTTATAGTATTAAACATAGTAAATATCATTAGTGAAAATAATAATAGGAGTATTAAAAAGAACAACAAACATTTTATCTACGGAAGAAGGTAAATTACCGTTCATATTAGATACACGTCACAATATCGATATTGCATTTGATTTCATCTACACCACTTGCTATGTCTACGCATTAGTTAAGCGGGAATATGCCGTGGCGTTGAAAACGTGAGGCGCTCTTCAAAATGTAAGAAGTTTTCTATGAGCATTTTCCTAAGTTGTTAGTCAATTTAGATAATTTCTATCCTAACTCAATTAATTTTAGTGTAACGGCGCGGTATTGTTAATTGCGATGGTGGTAAAATTTGGCTCTCGATATTCAAATGTTGACAACGTCTGCTCAAATTTAATACCCTTTAAAAGTGTCACCATATATGGACAAGCGAATTAATTGCTAACCGAATGCACAAGTCTTAATGGTCATATACATTCTTAAAATCTTTTGTAAAACTCATCATTGACAGGTGTACACTAAATGTTTTAAACTTTACAAATCGTAACCATTGCAACTGTCAATTGAAGTTTAAATTATATTGTTACAAAATCGTGCGTCATTTTTATGTTTATCATAAATCCAGAATATTTAAGTTTATTTAATCACTTTTCACATTGACGACTAGTTTTTGTCAGAAAAACATCACACTAATCTATTGATTAAATTGTATACCAGAGTAAATATTAACCTTGGTTAGTATAAAATACAAGACGGTAATCAAAAAAACGATTTCAATAGTATAAAATGTCCAAAACTAATTCTATTATATATGTGCGTGCGTGTGTGTGTGTGTGTGCCTGTGTGTTGAAAAGTATCGTGAGCCATATTGTTGAAGATGTCCGAATATTCTTAAAATTATTGATATAATTAAAGACTTTTATTACAATATATGCGTAGATTACTTAAATATTTTTTATTAATTATTTTATGCAGGTCTTGTTGTTGAAAAAAAAACACAACATCGTATTTTCAAAAGAATAGAATTTCGGTTTCAATACTAATCATACTTGTGCCATAGAGAGTCCTTGCTGGCAATATATTTTCTTTTTAATTAATCGCCAAATAAAGTTTCATCGAAATCGTTTACCGGCACATCCAACTGTACAGCAATTATCGACAATCGATTTCCGACGTTGTGCCTTTTTACCCGCCAATATTTTTTCACTGCAAACTGTTATTATAATCTTTTTGCGGTGACATTTAGCGGAGGGCGGAATTCGCGCGCGTTCGAATTATAAAATTCCATCGCTCGGGCAGACAATGATCGATAATGCTCGCGCGGCCCGCCATCTTCCGACAATTGTCATAATAAAATCCAACAAAAGAATTGGCAAGGAGGCATTCATTTATTTATTTATTTATTTTTGCAGTCGGTGCGTGCGCGGCGATTCATTATATCCAAGATCGAACTAATAATTGGCCCGTAAACATGTCAAGGTGTACACAGTTCTGCGAGTACTGGATAAAACAGGGTTAAGCCATTGATACCTCCTCACCAATTCTCATCCCCTGATACTTCCCAATACATTAAAAACATAAAAATGATATTATACTTTTTTATTTTATTATTTGTAAACTTGCTTAATAACAATATAATTAAAATGCACATTTCAATTAAATTCATTATTAATATTTCAATAAACCTAACTTCAAATTAAATTACATGTTTTTATATTACGTTTGGTTTACTAAAAAATATCACTCAGTAATGAAAGGTCTAAAGGTCATCTAATGTCAATAACAAGTTTTTATCCAAAGACGACAGTACAAATTTAAAAAAAAATGTGCTCAATTATTGTATTTAATAAAATATAAATTGGTGTGTTTCATGGAAATATAAATGAAGCATCATAAGATTTGTATTATAGTTATAAAAGATGATTTATAATATGGATATATTGGGTGTTTTTTGTATATTTGTTATAAGAATTATGTCGATAACCAGTCACTTAAGCTAAAAACACAAGTTTCTTTATTTTGATGCCACTCAATTCTTAAATTAAGGTTAATGAAGAATAGCCTTTTATAGTTTATATAATAAATAATTATCTGCTGAAGCGAGAATTAAAATTGTTGTTAAGCTTTAAAAACCTTCATAATGTGAAAAGGGTAATGTGTAATATGCGTTATATTACACGTTGAAATCGAAAACAATAGACAATAAAAACTATTGAAATATGCTGTGCGTTAATAATATTATGAATTCAATAGTTTCCAGCCCTGAATAAAGTGATTTGTGACGTATACATCCTTTTGATTCCTGTCGATTCGAAAAGCCATTGATCGGCGCGATTTTTTTGGAGTGCGCACACTTTTTACAATCGATCGGCGAACAATATTCGACATTATATTTTGTAACCAAGCCTTTATCAGCCTATTGTAAAATAAAAATTGTAAAACGAGATATAAAACAATTGAAAATCGTTAAATATGTAATTAGTGATTAGTAAATTATGTTAGCTTAATTTATTAAAACAATTAGTTAAATGTATTTTAACTTATTTTATTCAGAATCAAGACTGGTTTCATCTATATATATATACATTTCAACTAAATATATACATACATCCATTAATGAAACCCTTACTGCACGAATATGTTTTAGTATGCCCGTGTAAATGGTAAAACACGAAAGATTTTTTAATATTGTACTAACACATTTATACATATGTATGAACTGTGGAAGGATGTAACTCTTAATTATTTAAAATAGCTTTTAAACGATAATCTGAATGTATACAACATAATACACATTCAATCAAAAGGATGTAAGTTGAAAAATTCCGAATTAGTGTCTAAATTTAACTTTTAAATCTAAAATAGGATGGGCTTTAAAATTGGCGACCAGGAAAAAGGGCTTACACCTAATCTATTGTGTAGGTTTATCTTAAATAATTGTGCCAATGTAATGTTTTGACTTTGGTGCAAAATCATTAAATAAAGTTTTTTGTGTCTACTGTAAATTTTGTTATATGTGGGTTACGTCCTTTTTCCACAGCCGATATGATTAAATTGTAATTTCACATTAAGCATGGTAAACATGTAATCATTTACCCGATTAGAGTACATAGTTTATGAGATAATATATTTAAATACTATATTATGTATACTGTGTATTATAAATTAATTTTACTAGGCACATATTAAGTAAAAAGCACAGTCAACGTATGAATAAATATAAAATGTTTAACGGACTACAAATAAGAGGTTTGCATTCGAGAAGTTAAAGTTGAATATTATCGTGTACGGATATTAATTACCTGGTTGGGTGACAGTTGTTCATCTGTATGGAAAGTTTTGAGTAAATTAACATTGCGTCCGGGTAATCTCATACATAGGTGACCGGTATACATACTTATATTGCGTGCTATTAGGTCTGCGGGAGGCTAACACTTACATCATGAATGATTGACTTGATCAACTGTATAGCTATAAAACTGCGTTGCGGAATGCATTAAGATTTTTTTTTATAATTTAAATTAAATTATGTCATCTGTTTGTCGACTTTGGAGTTAAGCTAAGTGATACTATAATATCATATAAGAAGGAACTGTCAAATGTAACATAGTGTTCTTACTCAGTGAATAACTTTTACTAATATATTGATAGTATAACCGTTATTTGATTCAAAAGTATACTAACTATTAATAAAAAATGCTGCATATGGTAAATAACGAAGAAGATTGACGCTTTAATTTCTAATCATATCTGGTGCGAAAGTAGAGCAAATGGATCTCCACTCATTCTGTCTTCTCACCATTGACCGAGTTCTTATGAAGACTTCTTATGTGCCTTGTCTTTGTATATATAAAGTAGTTTTTAGGAAAAATTTGTCGGTCTATCGGCTGACGTTTTTAGATTTTTAAAGCTACAGTATCATAGGATTTTAATCCGCCAATTAAAATTTTGAAGCGCGCCTAAATACCATTCCAGCCATCGAGGTGACACTAGTATGACTAATTATGCAAACTAAAGGTTAATTTGTTAACAGATAAATTCATAAATAGGTGAGGTTACCGGCGTTACCCGGGAAAACTTAATATAACATATGGGAAGAAGCCGACAGCGGTCTTTTGGGAAGGGGAAGGACTTATAATTTTCAGGGGAAAAGTAGCTCACGACCTTCTCCTGGATAAGATGAATTTTCTTAGAAAGTTTGGCTTCATTAGCACGTACTCTGTCCAAAAACATAGCGAACAAACATTCACCGTTATAAATATAGATTGGTCACTAAATTGCCTAAGTAAAAATAACATTGTTGTATTAAATGGATAATTCATAATGACCGTGACCGTCAGTTGTTGGCGGCGTCGCGGCATCGTCCAGTGCTACAAATAAAATAATCAATATCAGAAATATCCCCTGTTCTCTATAATAATCAATGGATTCCAATATCTAGTATGGAGTACAGGTAGTCCAGGGAACAAATTGGCCAACTCTCTGACTGAGCGACAGTAAATCAGTCAACTTTCTCACGATACCGACAACATCCATTAGTTGACAGAGGCGGCCGGGCTGCTTGTATTTTTCAAGCTTAAATTTATGCTATTCATTTATTTTTATAAAATGCTATTTGTCTAAAGCATTATTGTTTTCTTCTTCTAATACCATGTTCCCTCCCAAAATGGAGCACCCCAAAAGTAAAGTAAATGAATCTCCGCAATGTAAAAACGTCTTGACAGATTATTTTTTACAAGAATTGTTTGCCAGATAATTGCTTCACCCAATAGCTTAACACGAATTACTAGCAATATTATTATTTTAAGTTCGCACTTTTTATGATTATTAAGTGAGAAATCACCTTTTTATATATGACAGAATATTGTCCATATCATGATTCGAAATGTTATTAAAAAATTACAACCTTTGAAAAAATTTCTAGAAAATTTTGTCGTCTTTTACGTACTAAGTTCACATTTTATTATTTTCTAGCGTATATATAATCATTTTACTTGTGGTGACGTAAGCAAAACTGAATAAATAGCATTATGAAGAAAAAATAATTTAATTTTATGCGTTTGATTATAAGTTGAATTGTTAGTTTTATGTGAACTTTAATTGGTATAATTTGTGAAATATAAAAAATCGGCGATGATTATCAATGATACATTACTTTATGTTAGTTAAACTATGATGTAGAAATAAAATCTAAAATGACAAAGCCAGATAAATACGTAATTAAAGTATGCATAAATATGTAAGTAATGGTATGCGATAAATAATGAAAGAATAATGATTATTAATTTATAGGTTCAATAGATTTTTTTAGATTATTCAGCGGCTATTATTGCACTATAACTAACATGAATTGGTGATTGATCGTGTGATAGTCAAAAAATGTTTCAAACAATCTTAAATACGAATTATTGCCAAAAAAACTAATCAACACTATTAATTTACTAATAATGTCGATAGTAATATTTTTTGCTTACAATCAAATGCGCGTTTGTTTCATATTTGTTTGTTAGAAGTCCAATCATCTATATCCGGTTCATCACGTACATAGGTATTATCACCTATATAGTAGAAAGCTCAGTTGCAATATGCCGAAGCTTTTGAAAGCTGCAGTAATACTTAGCGACGGCACTGAACGGTGCTTCGCAAAGCTCTCTCGACCGGCCAACTAATGAGAGGTCTGCTTCCAGCCGCACTTGGTGCGCCGCCATGTTAAATTTATAAATCATATCATAAAATCGGCATTTATCATTACACGCTTATTAAACTATACGAGGGAATCCGCGCAATTGTGACGGACACCAGATTTATGTCATTCCGTCCTGTTTCATGGGAACTACACTTTTATGTTTTCCGGATCAAGTCACCGGGTGTTTAATGAATTGTTGTCTTATTATTTCTACCCTCAGTACCAATTAATTCATTGAAAACTTTATGTAAAAAATATTGCAAATTATATTAACATTAAATCGCTGTAAAACAGGCATCCGAGAAAAACATTTTTTCCTTATTAGTTATCGTTTAGCCCCGCATAGTTTAGGTTTATGCATCGACAGAATAATACATAATACAGAATTATAAATTGTCACTGCACACTTAAATAGTTACAACATTACTAAACAGTGATATAACTTTCTTTTGAATGTATTGATGTAAAAATAATTTAAGGAATTAAAGCAATTAAATTCAACAAAAATCATAGTTTAATAAATATATTACGATGAAATGAATAATTAAACAACCATTTAACTAAATCATCACTATTTACAGAAACTTTCATAGACTTTTCGAGAAGAAACGTGATTTTATTAGAAACATTATACGTTTTCGAAGTGATTTTGTTATTATTTTACTCAGCTTTATAAACAAAAAGTTATCGAATATTTAGAAAGCAGTTTTAAAACAATACAAAATGATGTTTTGAAAACACACGAAACATCTATACTTTCTTTAATGGTATTATAACTTATCTTTCATGCTGTATTCGATTATGATTGCCGTGTATTATTGAAGAGGTAGTGACCGGTTTTACGTTTGCTTTGATTGATTGAGTGTGTATTAGGTACGTCAGTGAGCAAACTTCAATTCAATCTATATCTCCCAGACTAAAAAAAATATCACAAGGAAATTTATTATTCTTTGGTTTTTGCCTTGTAAAGATTAATGACATCTGTGTATAAAAACAATAAGCTCTGATTATTAAGAAAAATGGAAGAGAAGTTAAAACAAATTAAAATCGTTAGTAGCATTCTTTTCTCAAAGGTTTGATGCCAATATACAAAAATCATGTTATAAAAAGCGTTACTACTCAGAATATATCTTCTCTTTATTTTCCTATCTGAAACTCAAAGTGACAGTCAATGAAAACTTCATATGGTCCAAATAGTTGACTTGCCTCTTCTTATGCCTTTTTATAAGCTTTTATCTCTTTGATTTTTATTAAGACAATGCGGGTGACGGGTGATTTGCACCACACCCATAGAGTTCAGTGTTACATTTTGTTTTGATGTGTTGTTATTTTAAATTGTGCTAATTATATGACGGAGATTTTTTCTTTCAAGAATTTTCAAGGCTTTGTTTATTTTGTTATGGTAATGCGAACTGTTCTCAGGTGCATATGAAGATTGGGGTGCAAATTTAAAGAAAGGGTAGTCATTAAAATGTACTAGAAAAGCAAATGAGTGCTTAATCGCTAACCTTGTAAAGATATGATTGCATTAGAGCACTAAAAAAACATTAAAATGCCTTGCTGAAACTTTTGTTATTTTTTTTATTACTTACTCTCGCGCAGACAGAGAAGGTCTTAAGTTCGTAGTTCAACTAACAGTTCGCTGGTACCATTAAATTCCACTCGTTAAGTGTCACGGTCTGCTGCCTGCTGTTTACGCAGTTTTGATGAAATCCATACACCACAGAGAACTTGTCTGAAATGGTGAACGGCTGAACGTCCACAGTCTGCGCGCAGTGTTAATGAGATTTTTAGACGTGATTTTACATATTCTGCTTTTCGTAAATTTTCCTACTTATGTCTAGCTTTTTGAATGAATGACTGCAATAGCCAAAGATAAGTAGACTTGGTTTATTTTTGTCCAAGCCAAGTCATGCAGCGGCGCTGTAACTGGTTGGGCATGAACTATGGATTCCTCCGGAGAGCCTAGTTTCTGCTTGTCTCTTCTACCGACCGGTGGGATTTTGGTGACTTTGGGTACTATCCATATGATATACTCAGTGGCACTAAAGGGTGCTGGTATGACCTGAAAAGATGCGAGGCAGCTGACGGGTGACAGAGAATCCTGAAACCGTCACGTGGTGGCCACACGCTCCGTATATGGCGGAGAGAGAAATAAAGTAGTTTATGCAATCGAAAAAATTAATTAAAACGCAAGAGTCAGAACCCAAGAGGTTAGTAACTTTTTCCCCTAAAAATCTATATTTATATCATGAAAATTCACATATTTCACACTCGAAACATTCAGGATTCAACAAAATATTACAAAAATTTCTTCTTGTATTCATTTGTATACAACAATGAAGTTACAGAGTTTTATAAACAAAGTTATATAAATAGGAAAACTACATTTACGAGAAATATAATCATTACTTAGTCATTTGGAAAATAATTTGAAGTATTAGAATTAATACTTAAAGTAATGCGAAAAGTTATAATAAACTATCTTACGTAAAATTGTAGATTCTAACGATTGATTTATTGGTGTAGCAAATTGATCTCCAGTAATTTATCATCACAGCGTATTTAAGTGAGAAGACCCTTAGGGAGTTATTAGTACTCAATATCAATATCTATTCGTGCAGTAATTTATTTCTAGCGTATCATCAAATATTATTAATGTTCCATACTGCTAAACTATAGAACATATTAAATGTATTATACTTTGGAATATTAACTAGTGCCAAAAACTATGTTATTAAAGTATAAAAAATTATACTTATACAAGTAGCTTCGTTAGGTGCCATGATTTTTTTCAATAAAGTAACATGGGGAAATTATTTGGTTTGGTTAGGTTAGAAAAGAAAAGTTTTATATAAACAAAGCAAAGATGATTAAAAAATCGTCAAATTGGTTTGTCATATATAATATATTGAATTATTTCCAGAATAATTAATTTGTAAAGATTTTTTTTTGAGTTGTTGTTTAATTAAATTTGCAAATACCATGACGTGAAACTTACTAATTATTGTTACTCTGTCGAGTGTTGGGATTTGACAGAAATTCTTTCTACGCAAATTCAAAATTATTTAAACTCGTAGTCAAACTAATATTTGCGGCATAATTTTTTCTTTCGTCATCCTTGGTAATTAATTACACAAATAATGTGTATGTACATTTTTTTTTACTATGTCCGCTCTGAATTTTGTGCAAAGATTATTACTTCAGTGATGGAGTAAATTATGAATCTCTATATTGTAAAACGTTATTTTGTATGCTATTTATTCACGAGAATTAGTTTTCAGCCAATTTCTCAACTCATTAGGCATACAGATTTATTTACACCTTCGATTTAAGATAATACTGCAGTTGTGAAATTCGATCTCACAACCTTAAATTGCAAACCGAGCTTACTAACCTCTTCACCATCAGGGGGACATTTATATATTTTTTTACCATGTCCGCTCCGAACGTGGAACAAATGGACAAACATAGAAGATATCCACTACGAATGAGTAGTATATGGATCTCCTTTATGTGAAGACATGTCTTGACAAATTATATTCGGCTGTCAAACAATTGCTAAAGTCAATGGGTATGTTCACAGTAACGAATAATTTTAGAGGTTGTTAAAAGCTAGACAATATTTTTATTTATATACATATATAAGGATTTTGAACTGAAATTTCTAAAATTAAACGGATACACTTGCATTAACGTTATTGAGGCGATAATTTATTATTAAATGATAACAATATAAAACAGATAAACCTTATTTCATAAGGAGAAAGTATGTATAGGAATTGGAATTACAAAAATGGACTACAGAATAAACAACGATATTGAGTTTCTTTATCGTATTATCGATTTAATCCGATTAACGTACTTAGTATATACGAGTTCAATATAATAACATCGATAATATTCCAGTTCGCATTGTTTGTGCACAATTATTTGTATAAACTTGTCAATCTGTGACAAGAGATCTTATTGTTCATCGGATGGGAGATTGTATTGTATAGTGGAGGTATAGTAGAACCAACGATAGCTTTAAAGTGTACATCAATAATAAATTAAATCCACAACACAAATTAATAAGCTTTGCCTTTAAAACAAATTCATAAATTATTTTTCAATCTATATAACGCGTCTAACTAAAAAGAGTTAAAATTGAGTGTACAGACAAGTCTCCTAAGACTAACAAGTCGTTGTTATATGTAATATGCTTTAACTGTCCTCACTTCAAATGTAAAGCATATCTATAATATGAAGAATAACATGAAAAAATATTTAAGAGAATTTGTTGTGCAGTCCTGGACTTAAACATAAGTACGTGATGCAAGCTTGTGACATTATATTATGTTAGGTTAGGTCACATTAAGCAAGTTAGTTTAGGCAAAATAGGGGTAGTATTAAAACTGTTGTCAATATCTTTTTCTCCCACATAAACAAAACAATGTCTTTGATTCATATTATTTGTATTATTTTATTAAAAGTCATTAAGTGACTTTATTAACATTTCTAATATTTTGTAATATACTAAGCAGCTATTTATTATGTCAATCTTTATAACAGACTAAAAATCGCCCTAGCATATGCATAGTTCTTGTAATCAATAGATATCTCTAATTTTTTTTTAAATCAATTTCCATCAAGCACCATGGATCCAAAATATTAATCAATAGATAATTATTGTTCGATACATGCGTTTTGTTCCTATTATTTTTGACAGCGAATCGTGTAATGGTAACTTTAAAAAGTCGAGCTATGAGCTTCGAATAGGTACTTCGTGGATATGTTGTTAAACTTCGTGAAGAAGTAAAAATTAAGAAACGGTCTAAACAGTCCTAGTTACATCAAACTTTACGTAACGGTTGAACTAGCTAGAAATGTGCTGTTGATGCCTCAATTCTACCTATCTCTTCTTCTGACTCTTTCTACTACGGTAGATCTGATGCATTGTACAAATATTTTCAGAGTAACGAAAGGTACCAGGCATGAGTTGAAAAAAAGTATAGTCAATGAGCATTAGAACGCGTCTTATTTTATAATTAATTATTATAGGTATATACAAATAAGGTGAACAAAAGGATTTTTCTCAATCTTCACGAAGTACACTTATTTAATATCAATAACAATAATTCGTTATATGCATACTATAACATATAATATTGACATAATTTACCTTTATGTTTATACCAAAAAAAATCGGTACAATGTATGCATTATCGGTATTTGTTTATAATATTACTTACGTATATTCAATTAAAGACGCACGCCTACGGGCAGAAATGCCTTTTTTATCAGTGGCGTGCACAGCGGGGGATAGAGATACTTCCCTGATGCCATCTTTGGACATAACAAAGCCTTTTTGGGTAATCGATAAACTAAAAACGCTAATGTATTTTAATAAATTATTATTTATTACCACTGGGAATACGTTTTTTAAAAACATATGTATGTGTCACATTGTAGGCAATACTCTTCATTAATTTCTTTTTTAAATATTATAGAATTTAAAAATTGTGATCAGAACTATCGTTGACTAAGAAACGTCTCCCTAGTAGCCGAGAGGTTAGCGTGCACACTATGGTGTCGGAGACCGCGCGTTCGATTGCCGAAAATGTAGGACTCGCTGCCCTTTGAGTTAAATTATTTCCTGACGATAAAATTTTACGAAGAATAATCTGTTAAGACATTTCAATTACAATACGGAGATTTATATACTCCATTTTGAGAGTGAGATTGACATTATTTGCCACACTTTCAGAGCGGACATGGTAAAAAAAAATTATGCACGGTTTTTAGTGCCATATTTAGGATAATAATTTATATAAGTAATCTTTTTATAGTAATTATCGTGATGATAAGGAAAAAGGAAGTAGTTTAGAAGATCCTCACCGAATCATATATACGTATTTATACTCAAGTTTGTCAAACGTATCAATTACCAGATAATTAAAAAATATTTCTTTATTACTGCAATCATGGCTAAGGGAAGAAAATCACCAACAAAAAAGTGTTGGGAATAGTTGTAATGAATGACCTTAGATATCCAAGTCTTAGAAGCGCATAGTTAATTGTATTGTCTTTTTCAAAACTAAGATTGAGACAATATCATAAAATGACAAATTTTGTAATTCAATGACCTAGCATAATCAAAAATCACATAAAAATCAGTAAATGTAGAAAAACAATAGACAGAAAATAAAGAGGTACATAGAGTGAAAGTAATACATTAATTTTATTCAGCAGATACAATAATTATGACACAAATTTATTCAGTTGATTCATATATAATAGAAAGAATAAGAAGGGTAAGTAAGTGTACTTTAAGTCAACCGTCAGCTAGCGATGTTATTTTCTCCTTGTCTTATTAATTGCCAAACAGTCATTTGATACGCCAATGCGATGAAGGCAGCGAAATACCAATCGAAAGAATAAACATTGCCGACCGAACGAAAGAAAAAGATGCGCTTGATTATGGCGCGGCGAAGTGGATCTGGTCTTCATATGAGGAGATCATAATCTCCAGGAGATATTATTGCCGCGAGATGGAGTGGAGGAAATTGCGCGGTGGCACTCTTAGTTTTTTCTCTTCTGGATATCTCTTCACGAAAGGATTCTAGGTGCTTGAACTACAATTCACCTATATCTCTGCGTAATCAACAATAATAACATCATTTATTACGTTAATCAAACTCACATCGAATTGTTCCAACGTAATTTGATTTGAAGAGAGATTATTGTGTCAAAATCCTTTATGAACAAAATGTAAGACAACGTGATTTGAGTTTGCATCTAAGTTTTAATTTTAACGTAATATCTTTTAAAATAGTTACGCAATGTTTTCCAGACGGTAAATGCAGACAATATGACGAAGGATAAAGGATAAGGATGCGTTTGTCAGATCTGTATCGCAGTATCTGGAAATAATTTGAATATTTCATAAAGTCTTTCAATCACCATGGTTCTGATGGCACAGGTATTTAATAATGCTGTTGCGTCTCTTATTCAATGTTCAATTAATATATTTTTTTGTTTCATTACCGCTTCCTAAGTGGAGTGTATAGAGATCACAAGCCGCCTTCGTGGATTTCAATTAATTAAGAGTATTCTTGTCTCTTTTCAGGTCATACGTGTGTTGATCAGCTTCACCGAATAGCATTTGTAGATAATGTTTAGCGGACTTCCAGGATGACGAAAACCAGCCGATTACAAGAATAAGCCGTTAATTAATATTATCAACGATTTAATGTATCCCTACAGCATATTTTTGTATATAAATGAATACATTTCGTATTGTAATTTTTACTATGTCTACCATAATAATGTTATATGCAATTGTGTATGCTATTTTAAAGTTATTTTATGATGAAGTAGTGGTTAGATAAAAATAAGACATGGAAAAACTTTTCAAGGCAATACCGGAATCATTCGATGGAACGGAGTAGACTTTTTGCAGGAATGCTGATGCAATTTGGGGAAAACATTTTTGAAGGATCTTGCACGAGATAATGTTTTCTGTCAATTTTGACAGTTCGAGCATATTATCGATTTGTACGATATACGTCATAAGAAATTAACAATGAATTCAGTTACAGTGAAAAATATTAAATTATTTAAAAATACCGTGTTGCTTAAAACCTCATTACACGGAGATTATTATAAATAATTTGTTTTACTAGAATAAATAGCAGTTAAAACTATAAACCCTTTCAGTCATTGCTGCATATGTCAGAGTCCAGTTCAATATTGCAAAGTCACTCTTGTAATTATGAGTAGGTAGTTGAAAAATTGAGTATTTGATAATAATTGGTATTTAAGTATTCTTAATAAAAAGTTATATTTAAATACTAATTTCATAAAAAAAGAATTATTTAAAAAAAATGCCATTATTTCTTAGGTTTCAACCCGTGAAAAATTAAGTGTTTCTTAAGAGTACTTTTAGTGAAGAGTGTATGTTTTTTTAAAAGTGTCGATTTGTTTTTAATATGTCTTAACTTTCAACAGTCATGGGAATATTTTCGGAGAATTCGAAAAATATCTCGTATTTCACCAATTACGCAAAACTTTATGATAGTTTATACAATATATAAAGCTATAATATAACGCAAAATTGTTGTCAAGAATTAAAAGCTCAATTTTGTCTGAAATTCATTTGTCTTTTTGAATACGCCATCTAACAAACAGGGATTGATTGAAATTTAGTAATTATTTCGCTTAGTTATGCCGTAGTGTACCAAGAATTGAACGTCCTCATGTAAATTACCAAGAATGTCTTAAGAAGAACCTGCAAGACTTTAGTTATAGCGTACTTGAGCGTGAGTGATTGGACTTGTAATTAAAATTGTCACTAGGTATAAAAAATGTAAACGGACTTACCGTAAGATGAGGCAAATTTCCTAAAAGCGAAGTTTTAGCGATGTAAAGTCTCTAAGTGACGAAGCCATGTTTGGCAGACTTATTTAAAAAAAAATGAGCATAGCTAGGTAAAGTTGCGAGAAGGCGTCGGCATGACATGTGATAGCGTGTTCGAGCGATGTGGCGAGCGGTTCGGCGTTTCCCTCTCATTTCTGAGGCTTCATCTCATTTCTGGCTCGCGCGCATTAAAAAGTGGCGCTACCATATTAGGCAGACGGCGTGGCGGCTACTTTTTTTCGGATTGGAGCCCTTTGACCAGGGCTGAATTGGTTAACAGATAATATACAATAGTTAAAATTATAAATATTGTTGTGGAAGTTGTTTTTTATATATTTTTATTTCAGACATAGTTCTTAATAAATTAGGAACCAATCAATTGGCCAATCAACCTATTGTGAGCTTAGTCAAATATTATAATTTTTTATTTGATTTTTTTGTGATTCAAGTCCACCACCTTCGATGTCAAAGCGATCATGCTTACCGACTCTGCCATTGAAGCGATTACAGCTATAATTCAATATAAAAAAGATATCCAATCAAGTTTTTTCTCTTTTTCTCAGTCGACTATATTGTAATCGATACAAACAATTTATTGCAAAGGTATTTTTTTACATTCAAAGAAATATTAAAATGTGTACTTATATAGTTTAATATATGTATATATATATATTCGTATATATATTGAACGCCGTTCGATGTATTTGATATAAGAGCCAGTAAGGAAACATATTATATAAACCACTGGCATAACTGCTTTGTTTCACTATTCACTTCGGAGCCAGCGGTAATGGGTTCAATCCCATAGCTGCAGAATTCAAAAAAAAAAAAACAAAATATGCAGAACTAATTGCCTAAGAAACCAAAAATTCGGGTAAAAACCATTTCGTGGAATTAACCTGTTAAAAAATCTTGATAAAACGGCGAACAATATACCCCTTTTTGGAGTAATTATGTTATTATTATATTACATTACATTATATTATTATAGTAGTCATCATAGTAGTCTACGTTATTAAAGTTGACATGGTAGAATATATGTATTAAAATCACTAATTATGACAAGAGTGAAACTACGACCATGGTCATGTACTATGGATGCATTTAAAGAGTTTTAACATGCTCTGACATCCTAAAAATTAGATTGATACTATCTAAATTCTAGATAATATATTCAGCAGAGCTAAGAAATGCGGCATAATTAAAGGCAATTTAACGGTTTGTATGGATGTTTTTTTTAATATTTATACAACTTAAAACGTTACAAATAACAATGTATAAGAAAATATAATTATGTTTATTTAAAATTGTTTTTATTGTCATTAAATATCATCCAATACAGCTCTGCGATCTGTATTACCAGCATCAGATCACCCGCACATTTTTTCTTTAGTATCGTCGCACCGGCGTGCCTCTAAATAATAATAATGACTATAAACAAGATACTTTTCAAGATTTTTCAAACCGACACAAAAACAAAGTACAAGCTTCCTAGTATGAAGCATCTTTTTCAGTTTCTCAACCCGTTTCCACTTCTAAATGCTTTCCTATGTATGTTCCCTCCGGCAGTCGTCAGTCGTTGCTAACAAGTGTATTAAGGCTTTAATTTTTTTACCCCTAGAAGCCTCCGAGACAGTAATGAGTGAGGTTTGAATTTATAAATATTTAATGTATTAGAAAAAGAATAAATTTTGTGTGTTACTTATTTTATATGCTGTATCAGTTAGAAGGGAACGGGAAACCAAGAATATATAAGTAATTTAATAATTCAATTTAAATATAAAATTCATGTACATCTGAGATCAACAATGTACTCCTTAAGGTCCATCCAGACTCAGGTGATAAACTGTATCTTTGGAAGAAAACAATCAGCTATTGGATGGAGCGATTAAAACTTGGCAGAGCGTTTAGAGCATATGCAACGAGTGGATTAATTCTGAAGAAATAGCATGCATATTTCTCAGTTATTTATATAGGGCTACATAAATTTCTTGTTTTTGTTTAATATGGAATAATTATAACACAAATCTTTTTAATAAAGGGGTTGACCATAATGTGGTGTAACAACGACCTTGAGATTAATCGTATTTATCTATTAGCGTATTAAAAATCAATTTTATAATTGGCGAATTGTACGTTACTTATTTCGTTTGAATTTGATAATAATTAAGAGAAATATCCCAGACTCACTCACGTCTTAAATTGTATGGCTACGACGTCAGAAACTCACACGACTGATCCGATTATACAAGTGTGCATAATTAATATATATAAATTTTAGATATCGTTTTAGCTATGTTAAAACGTTTTTTTTTTATATTGTATCAGGCGGACATAAAATTGAGAAGTGCGTGTTTAATAAGACGGGCGAGTAAATAAATATTGCTTGTAAAATTTTCATATTTCGAATTCAGAACGTTTGTCAATGCAAAACAATGCTACATTTGAAAAAGGCGGGAGCAATATTGATCGATATGCTATTTGTAATATTTTTTTAAAGATTACGATACCTCTTCAATTTTCTGCTGTCCTGTAGATTGTTTACGTAATCTACTATAAGGTACGGCATATTAACTTAAAGCTTATACATGATTTAGTTCTTAAATATTAAAAAATCCATGAAATAAACAAACTGACTCCATATCAATTTTTTAGCCAAATTATAGCAACTTACAGAGGTTATGGCGTATAATATATTTCAACATACCCTATCAAGCAGCCAACGTGTTCATTTGGTTGTTTAGAGCAACATTTTAGTTGTAATGGTCGCACGAGGACTTTAAAAGAAAATATTGAATAGTTATGAAATTGAATAAGCTGTTAATCACTTTAAGATAAAATTAACAGCATAAAATTTAAGGAGATGTCGTGTAATATAGCCTTTGCAATATCATCGTCTTGGTAGAGTGTAACATCGAGAAGAAGAATCGCATATTTGAGAAAAAACACTCGCATACTTTATTGTTAAAATTTAACAGGGTTCTTCATATGTACCAACATTGAGAAAGAAAAATAATTCTTATCGAAGAAGCCAAGAGTTGAAGACTAAAAATTTTCGTAAACGTTTTTGTCAGGTGGCATTCTGGCATACCTTCCATTGTTAAATTTTCTACAATCACTTGAGATGCATTTTTGCAAAAATATAATTTATTTTATTGACAGCAAATATTTATGGGGACGAAATCTTGCAAGTGTATTGTTTTTAATGGCCACAATTTTTTTAGTTACTAAAATTCTTACATAATATATTATCTATTGAGTATTACAGATATAATATAATATATATACTAGGTAAATAAATTTATTTATCACCTCAGTGGCCAATGGGTGAGCCTAAAACATCTGGAGAGTTTGCACATCTGCTGGAGTTAAAGAAAGCAAAGATTCAGGGCTTAAATGTTCATTTTATCAACACAATCTATCAAAATATATTTTTACACTGAGAAGATCTATAAACTCCACTTTCCAAGCTGACATATTCACACTATGTAGATCCATATGCTCCAAAAATAATCTGATAGATAAATCTTTATACTGTAAAGACATATTGAGTCGTATGGTTCCATATTCTACTCCAAAATTTGTCTGTTCGTCTGATTGTGAACCAACCATTCATCACTAGCCGTGCATACTATATTGGTGTAAGTTTGCTCTCAAGGATCAAAATATCCCGTAAATAAAGTTGGGCTAACTCTGCGTACAGAAAATGGCCACTGGCATAGGAGTATGGTAACATCCTTTTAATACAATTGAGATTTAGCTCCCAATCTCCGCTCTGTAGCATGAATGAACTGCTCCATCAGAGTTGGTGAACCAGTTCTAAGCAGCAGAACTACCAAATATCGCCTGTCTCTAGTTGCCACTATCAATGACCCTTCTCTTCAGTAACTTTTAATGAATATATCCTGCAAATGTACGAAAAAGTGTAAAGCCGCTTGCAATTGCAGAAAAACAGAAATTAACTGCTCAACGATTTGTGGAAGCTGCAAAGACCATTTGTCCACTGACGCTTCTTCCGAAACTGATGTAGTGACTAGTACATAAGACGACGATGACATCGATCAAGAGATGCTTCAGTTGAATAATGAAGAAGACAACTCAAATGAATCTAAAGGACCGGAAAGAGAAACAAACGCGCACAAGTAAATCAATAATTGATTAATTATTAACGTAGGAAGTTGAAGAATTTTGATAACTTTGAAGTGAGCTGGTACGTATACCACTGCACCAAAATACATCATGTTCGTATTCATTTTATGCATAATTTTACGTTATATAACTTATAACGAAACAAAGTTTTTGATTTGATGCGCCGTTTTTGAATTATTTTATAAAAACTGAAAAACGTCCGATTTTAGGTTACTTTTATCTACCTATTTAATTAAGCTCACCTCGGCGGAAGAGGAAAACTTTGGATAATCATACTGGGCCATACTTGAACCGATTAAAAACATAAAACCTTTACCCTGAATTAATATTCGTTTTAACTCCCCAGCAACTGGCCTAATATACTATAAATGCATTGTCATATTTGAACTAAACGTGAGGTTTTATTCTAGTTTCTATTAAACATCATCATAAAAGGTCGGTAAATTCCCAACAGTAATAGAACTCTATAAAAAGTGGATTTGAAAATAACGAATTACTTATTATTTTCGTAATTACTTAATATAAATAAACCTAATATTAAATTTTACTCTAAACATCCGTAATCTGGTAAGGAAGCCCATAAAATAAATAATTTCTTAGATTTGTATTTTAATTAAAACACACATATGCGTTTCATATGACTTAATCGTATACAAAAGATGAAGATATGTAAAAAAAAAATGATATTTACTGTTTAAAATATGTATGTAATATATGTGTATATTGTAGTTTGAAAACGAATCAATGTTTTATCGAAATCACATACTAAGCAACCTTCAACGCTTTTTGATACTATTTTTGAGTTACGGTGGCGTGAAAAAGCTGATATTTCAAGTCACGTATCGACTAAAGAATGAAATGATTGACCATTGGTTGGCTTACCATGTCTTGAAAATGACGAGGGCGTGTTGATATATTGAAACAAATATAAACCATAGATAGGGAGAATTATAATTAATTAATATATTACTTAACAATTAAGTCTCTTGGGATTGACGTGCACTAATGCTACAATTCTCTAAGAGTGATGGTCAGAATAGGAGAAAAATAAATGCCAGAAAGTTTCCTATCTGGAATACACATGCAAAAAAATATATATATAGAGTTGACGGAAGTCAGTTTTAGAAATTTAACTTGAAATTTTTAACGTTTTGTGTTGTAAGTAATACTTATTAAAGATATAATAAACTCAGAATGAATAAAACTTCTTCTTCTTCTTCCGTGTTCGGTCCCTAAGTGGAGCATATGGACACCACGTGCCGCCTCCAAGAATCTCT
>JAGVSQ010000671.1:0-36066 GCA_022683975.1 Rhyacophila evoluta | reverse complement strand
GCAGAGTTATCAATAAGACCACGCATAAGTCGAAAAAAATGCGTCGCCAAATACACGTAATGCAATGGACGACGCGAGTGGAAGAAGGTACCAGAAAAAAGAAGATCAAAGAAATGTACTGCATGTGTGGAAGCATTAAGTCATGGATTATCACCATGTTGTCTTCATTATTTTTATAAATATATTCTATATTACTTAATACTTGTCTATGAATGAAGGAGGTATGTTACATCTTTGTCAGCAATTCATTGAACATGTTGACCATCAAACTAAAATCTCATTCATTCATTACTGACGACTAAATACATACCCATAAACGCTATCTCCGTCAAATAGAGGTTTTCTTTCGGCATATCTATACATTTCAGCACCACTCCACTTCATATTGCGATAAACATTCTCCAACATCGGATACGGGACTATTAAGTCAAGTTGTCCACTGAAACGAAAATGTCAGATATTATCTAGTTATTTGCAAATCGCTTTTCTCTCATCTTACGTTTTTTATGTTTAACCGTAATAATATATATTAAAAATGTCAATATACAGAACTTCCTTTTTACCCTGTGAATTCATTCCACGCAATACTGTGAAAAAGATTATACTTAAATAAAAATAATGATAGATAGATTTCCTTGTATAAAAATTAATGGACGTCAAAAATTAAAAGCATTATATTTTATAGTATTAAAATATTATTTTGAAAATCGTAACAAAGATTATTTACTACCAGATAATAGACGAGCCCGTTAACACACATTTGGTGCAATATTGCTGTAATCGCTTGAGATATACAGAGCCTGTGTTTAATATCTTTCAAAATTTTCATGTTTACTGGTTTTAAACTAAAAAGAAATTGAGGGATGAAGCACCGTGTTAAAAGAGAGTTCGTGTAAATCATTTGATTGAATATATCATTTGGACAAAAATACGAACGATCAAATATTTTTTTACTTGGTTTCCTTGTACTTATGGAGCTAAAATATTTAATATTTTTCTGGAAACAATCGAAATTGAATCTTTAAAAAATTCCTCATTCAGTGATATAATATGAAATTATTAAGCTCGGTCTAATAGCAATGAGACATCGGCTTAGTTCGGAAATATTCGTTGTTGTTTATGTAAGAAGTACAACCGTGGCGCGGTAAAAATGTGATGGTTAAACTTCAACATTACTTATCAGATTGTCCTTGAAATAAGTAGTTTGAATTAAAAAAGATGTATGATATAAAATCAACGGTCTTTTTCGTAAATTACAGATAAGTAAGAAAAGACTTTCGGCTTACCGCAGATCAGTTGCCGAACTTTTCCGAAGATTGCCGATGTCTCTAGATTATTCTTACGAGCTTCATCGATTTCATATATTACATAACATTGATTTTGTTGTAAATAAGTGGCAAGGTTGTGACTCTCTGGAGAGTTTTATTGGATACCGCTTTGTCAGCTCAACGGCAGATTATTTAATTAAAAAATAAAGGCTGTAGCGATCGTGTAGACATTTTGTTTTTGTGAGATTTATAGCTGACTATTTCATTGAAATGGGTATTTTAGATTGAATACCGCTAAGGGGACAGTTATAAGTTTGCAGTTATTATTTAGTGTTATAGATTTTATATTTTTTGTATTCATAAAACCCACTAGGGTCTGGTATAGTATTATAGAAAAACTATTATTTACACTCGCCTATTATCCTTTTAGCTACGGTGATGGTTCCTGAGTGTCCAGTAAAAAAATCAAATTAAACAAAATGTTCTAGATCAATTATTGTGATTAGTGACAGTTACAGTTAAAGATGTACTTTTAGAAACTGGTATTAATGCATCACTGCACATGCGCGAGATGCATTTGTAGTTTCTAAAAGTACATCTTTAACTGTAACTATAAATAATTTAACCAGCACTGCAAGTTTCTGGATTGCATCTACAACTATTAATAATTAAAAAAAGAATCGGTTAGTTATTTAGTGTATTGTTGCATCCTTGAATTCATACGCCACAATAAATTCCCCGGTATCGTAGAGGTTAACGTGCGTGTCTATAAATCCAGGGAATGTGGGTTTTACTCCCGCATCTGTCAGATTTTTCAAAATCGAAAAATGCATGACTGAATTTCTATTGGGTTGAGCAATTGTCTGACAAACAATTCTCGTGAAAAAATAATCTGTTGAGAGGTCTTACTCTATTCTCCATACACTCTTCTTTCGCAATAGATATATTTGCGCTGCGTATATCCATATGATCCACTTTAGGAGCGAACATGGTATAATATATACATACATACATTAGTCATGTAATAAGAGTCAATTAATGTAAAATAAGAGCAATACGTGCAATAAATTCAAATATACTGATCTAGCTGATTTGAATACTCCCACTCTTCCCCTCTGTGACGTAATAAAATCATTCGAACAAACGATAGATGCTACCGTATCACATATCAACGCCATTTGGTATATGCCATATATATATATATGAAATAATTATTTCTGCTTACATTGTTCAATATTTTTATTTCATAATGGCATCATTAAAATCACATGGGTTTTTATTAGGACTCAATAAAGTATGAAGACCTTGCAATCAGTACATTTATAGAAATAAAATAAAATATAAGTAGCAATAACGGGTAGTGAGAGTTAAAATAAAAATTCATCGACTGCAATAAGGTGATGTATATATTTACTTACTTGTACACTAATATTTTATAATGTTCAAGCATCTCTTCGAAAATTGGGACAATAGAGTTCATTTCATCGCCCCTTAAATGAGTCCGAGTGTCGACATTGTTCCAAAAGAACCGAGAGCCGCCCACGTGCAGAGCAGAACGAATCTTCTTCTTCGTTATGAATCTTTCATAACCGTTATTGAAGCAACTATCATCATTGTTGCGGTAATAATTATATATCGATACTCTTGTCATATTTATGATAGTCAATAAAAGATTTAAATTCATCTGAAATCAATCATGATATTTTATATCTGCACTAATAAACTGTTTACACTGTCTGTATTAGAATAACTCTTCCCAAACGGTGATGACAATAACGACATGAAATTTTCACACGTTACTTTGGCAATTATTTTGGCCATCCTTTTTTCAAACTTAAAATTTAAATTTAATTACTGATTCAGCATTTTTAGCTCACTTTTTTAATAGAGCGCGTATTAAATTGTAAATATTGCGATTATCGAGAAAAAGCTATTTTCAAAAAACTGATGGTTCCGTCCTTTTTCATTTCCACATTCGATATGAATAAATTACTGACGAAGATTGATTGGTAGCGCTATTTATGATTATTTATTATTACTAACCTTATTTGCTTCCACCATATCCCCTCTATTAATAGTTTCCTCAAGTTTTGCTTGAAGATGTTCTAGTTTTAGTTTAAAATTGTAATCTCCAAGGCCCAGTTGATATATGAAATCACCATAATTGAACATGTTGGGAGGGTCTATCCATCCATTTCCTATTACCATACCCTGAAAAATCATGGATAATTCATCATATCGATGGCTTAAAATGCAAGTTTCATAACTTTACAGGAGAGTGTAAAGCTTAATTTGTTTAATATATTTTTTTGCGATTATTTTGATATAAAAACACATTATAAACGATTTAGGCTGTGGCTGCGATATATACCACGGCGGCAGAGTGTCAACAACAGAGATACAAAATAGCTTTAAAAGGATGAGTGAGCAAGTTTGGCAGCGCGATAATACGTTGTCGTCACAACAACGTTCTCACTTGCTCACTCAAATATTTATAGCTACTTTTCATCTCTGCTGCCGACGCTCTGCTATCGTGGCGCTGGTTTTATTCGTACAGTTGCTTACAAATGACATACTATCGAAAGATCTAAATACAAAACTATACTTTACAAAGCGATGTAAGCCAAAAAATCAAGATACGTCTTCCTACAATCCTGGCGACGATATACTCCACTTTAAGAGTAAGTATCTTTACACTGTATAGATCTATATGCTCCACTTTCAAAACGAACATTGTAAACAAACATACGAAAATTAGCTACTGGTTTCAATCATATCACCATTCTCCATCTTGAATAATAAATTTGACATTATCTACAGTACCATAATGTTGCATCATGCAAAAAAAAAAATCTTTAATATTTTCACTCACCTTTAGATTAAGAAACGTTTTTGCAATTGGATTTTTAGTATGTATATAGAGAGCCAACGATGGAATATGTTTTCCTGCATATGATTGGCCACTAATGTACAATGGTAAAGGCTGGAGTTCCGGGAACAGCAGCATGAACTGCATCAAGAATTCGTATAACATAATGGAAATCTGAAAAATAATAGTATCCATAAAAGTCACGTCGGTGAAGACCAGTGGAAAAAGAAGTAAAGGAAAAATAAGAGGAGATAAAATAGAAGTTGGAAAGAGTGAAGAAGGATTGATTGAATCACCTGAGTTTGATTTTTTGAATAGCCCTCGTTAGAATTAGTATAACTAAATCCTGCTCCAATAGGGTTATCGATAAATAGTATAGAATGATTGTGGTGCCAGGAATAAGGATTTTCTGAAAAGAATACAGACTTGTTATTATAGTGAGATCTTACTCCATTGTCATGTTCTTGTCATCAATCACTTCATTGTCATCAATCAAAATTCAAGTAAACTTTCACTTTTTATATTTAATATTGTGTTTATTATTTTGAGGATTAAAAATATATAAATATTGGTCAGAGAGCTTGTGGTCTACAAGTTGGAAGATTCACGTGTGGGACTTCGACGAAAGACGTCATTTTTTTACTGAATTTGATGTTGTTTACTTTTTAACATAATATAATCGACTGTGGAACGGGAAAATGACGTAAACCACACATAACAAATTTCACAGGAGGCACACAAAACGTGCTTTGATGATTTTGAGTCAAAATCAAAACATTACATAGAAACGACCTTAAAGTGCATACATACTTAAACTGGTATCTTATTTACTCAATATGATAAAGTTATTTAAGAAAAATCAATAAAATTGATTAGCTGGAAGCAGTGGATTTTATTCCTGGTTGCTTATTTTACAGGCTATTCTTTTTAAAACTTTTAAGCTAAATTTAGTCATTAATTCGGCATTTTCAGCTTACATCCTTTTGATGGAACACGTATTAAGCAGTATACATTCAGTTATGAAATAAAAGCTATTTTTTTAAATCGAGGAGTAAGTCTTATTTCCTTTCCACAGTCGATAAACATAAATAAATAATTGGTCTATAGAAATTAATATAATACTAATTACAAGAATATTACTCACTTTTTAATGAATCATTTGTATAATAAAACGGTCCAACACCTCCGAAAAGACTCACAAGGGAGGACGATCCAGGACCTCCTTGGAGCCAAATCATGAGAGGGAAATCTTCTACTTCTCCTCCTTCAACGGGAAAGTACCAGAACCATAAATTTGATTCAAACTTCTTGTCCACTGTTATGAATCCAGCGTAACTCTTGATGCCTAGCATCAAAGTTGAATTCACTTCGGACAATTTTCTTCCAAGTCCGACTTCTTCATTTTCTATATACGGCGAAAGATATAATATTTCATTTTTGGTACACTCGATACATGAAAATATAACGTTAAATAATAAATATTTTAAGCCATTGTGTATTAATCGCATTTTGAAAAAAACTTTAAAACTATATCACAAAATGGATGCCACAAATGTTTATTATGCATGTGAATATTTTTAGTTAACTACTGACGCGACATTTAAAGTAACATACAAACTATGTAATGATGATAATTGATTATTTTCGATGTAATTTATATTGTTTGATTAAATTATTCGAAATTGGAGAAGATTTTTCTGCATCAAATAATTAGCATCGTTACTAAACGACTAAATTTGAAATCAATTGTCTAGACTGTAGTCCATTATTTTATTTTTCATCATTAGGCTGAGGCTACGATAGATATCAAGAGATGCAAAATAGCTATAAATAGGTGATTGAGTAAGTAAGCAATGTGTTTTTGCGCTACTGAACTTGCTCTCTTGATCACTAACATATTTATAGCTGTTTTGCATCTCTGTTGCCGGCAATCTGCTGCTGTCGCTCTGCCGCGTGGAATCTATTGAAGCCTCGGGCTTATTCGTATTTTATGTTATAACCCGAATTCAACCACCAAAAAGTTATCACACGAGTTCATAAAGGCATTAATTAAATGTCTTTTAAGAGTATATTTGCATAATATTTGGTTTAAAAACATTATGTATACATGATAATATAAAACATGGATTTCCAAAGTAGTCGGTGCTGCTTTCTTGGGGGCGCTGATGCTGTCTAGGGGAGCGGTAGCGACTTCAGAAGTATTTAAGGGGCGTTTAGTCGCTTTCGGAATTTTGTGGGAACTGTTTCCTTATAGAAGAGAATAAATAACATAGGAGTATCGCTGACAATAGTTAAGAATCGCCTTAGGTATTGCAAAGCGAAATCCCACGATTATTTTGAATTTTCACTTTATGTACGAAATTAGAAATTACGACCAAAAACTGTACGAGATTTGACATTGGGGATAAAAATTTAACAAGAAATGGGCGGTTGGTAATTTTTTCGTCAAAAAATGGCTAAAATGGGCTTAAAAAGATTGGAAATCAACAACATAATAATTTCGAAAGAAAAATCAATAAATCCATTTTAAATTGTTTTAATTTATCACTTGACAGATAAACTTTTCGCTTTTGTTTTAAAATATTTAAAAATTTTAGCACTGGCCAGTTAAATCATTTTAATTTCTATAATAGTGAAAAATTGTTTCATATTAATTGTTTCTCGTTCTATTAACTAAACTAATACTAATTACCATTATAAATGCAAGACAAAGAAGAATGAAATATATAAGATCACATTTTCGATTTAGTTATTAATTATAATATATAAATTTGCTAACCAAAATTCTGTTTTGAATACTTTCAGATATATAAAAAACATTCATCTAATACAATTTGTCTCAATTTTCGCAGTCGAGGTTAAATATATATTATATATTACACCGAAATTTCGAAATCACTGAGTGACCAAAAAACGGTTACAATGTGCTATGGGACAGTAAGTACGGCTTATCAAAAAAAAAAACGAAATGAGATATTTTTAGATGGGCGTAAATATGTATTATATTTATCACAATATTCATTTCAAATCAAACGCTATGTATGAATTTTATATCTCTATTGCATTTTTCTTCGAGAGGGATTTAATTACATGTAGCTGGACATATTTCAAAGTATACCGGTTAATAATTGCTTATGTTATCTATCAAAATATGTATCTAATGTGATGTTCAATACAAGTAGCCCTCGCTTTACCGCACCTTCATTAACGCTGATTCACAATAACGCCTTTGTGCAATTCCCTTATTCTCTTTTTGGTGGACTAATTTTTGTTTCAGTATCGATGGATTTACTAAGACACGACATTAAACATTCATTGAAACAAAGATTTGTATTTGACATATTCATCTTTTTTGTTTAATATTATTGGCTACGCATGCATAGCATTAAATAAACAAACCTCCATACAGAACGGAAAAATAAAGCTTTTTTATTTATCGAGGTATCAGAATGGGACTTACACAGCGGGATAGTTCTCTTAACACTTTTAATTTTCACGGATGTGCCTTCGTCCAAAATGTGTAGAAAAAACAATCACAAACAAAATATTTTGTCGGTTGTATGGGGAGACTAATAGCCCTTTAATCAGCTTACGGCTCAAAGATCTTAATTTTTCATTCAATATCCCTAATCTACTTGTCAAGATGGAGCTCGGTGCGCTTACCGCATCTCGATATGTCTCAATCCGCCTTGTGTTGACCGATCCAAAAAAAAATCTGGCTTTATCGCGATGTGCTCGTCGAGACTGACGACGCTGTCCCGTCTCAATATCTCGAAGTTTCATTTTTTCGTTTTGCATAGAAAATTTCACAGTTGTATGAGGGAACAAATCGCCCCTTAATTCGCCAAAGGCTTATGAATTTTGATTTTTCTTTATTAATGGTTAATCTGCTCGTTGAGACGGCGGTCGGTGCGCTTAGCGCATCTCGACATCATTCGCCATAAGCTCAATCTGATGCATTAAACTTTCACGGATGTATAATACATACTTGCGGAAAATATGCACCGAACAATCGCTCTTAATTCGCCTTGCGTCGACCAATTCGTAAAGCTTCTGGCTTCATTGCGATGTCTCGTTGAGACCAAAGTCGCTGTGCAAGTCCCGTCTCGATATCTCGAAGTTTCATTTCATTGTTTTGTATGGAAAATTTGTCGGTTGTATGGGGAGATGAACCGCCCTTTACTCCGCCCACCGCTTACCGCTCTCAATGTTTCTTTTAATATTCATAATCTGGCCTTCAAGACGGAGCTCGGTGCGTTTGCCGCATCTCGATATCGTTTGCCATAAGCAAGATTTAATTTTCACGTTTTCACATCCCTCGAAATGTATAGAAAAACAGTCGCCGTATGTGGATCTACACAGTGCGAAGATATAATTTGTAATGTTTTAACATGAATGAATAAATAAAATTACTTTTAATATTAATATATTGTTTATATCATGATTCTGCATAGAAAATATAATAAACATATTCAATTTGGTAATAATTATTGCGCAGTTTTTTCTGAGCTTTCCTTTTATTGAATTACGATACGAACGCCATCTAGCGAGAGGTGAAAATAAGTCGGAAAATTTAATACGCATGCGCAGTTTGCAAGCAAATCAACAAGTTACAGAAACGTCAATTCTATCAACAATTATCGACTGTCTCCGCCATTTCAAATATATATTGTTATATCAAAAGATTCATCCGTTATTAACTCTTGAAAAAGGAAACCACACCGTGTTCATCTTCTTCATATTTTCAAGATAAATTCGAAAGGTAACTCATACTATCAGTTCTAGATAATTTATTTTACTTGTTGCATCGGAGTTAAAAATCATGGTGCCATATTTTGTACCAAATTTCAAAGAACTCGAAAGCACTACGCACAAATTACTCAAGTGCTAATAATTACGAAAAATGATATCATTTGATAATTAATTCAAAACAGTTATCACAAAAAATTACTTTTCTTAACTGTATATGAAATTGATTCAAAGAATATTTTTCTATTTTCTACGAGTATATTTTGCAGTGGCGTAGTATAATTATTATGGTCGAAAATTAATTTGAATTAAAATGGCATTTTCAGCTTACATCCTTTTGATGGAACGTGTATTAAGTTGTATAAAATAAGATTATGGAATTAAAGCTATTTTTTTAAAATGAGGTTACGTCCTTTTTCCTCTCCACAGTCGATATGCTAAGGTTCCACCATTTATTTTTGTAACAACATTGTATTACAGCTTTTTTGTGTCTCTTTTCCCTACGCATTACACCAAAAACCTTTTTAACCTTTATGTTTTTTTAAAATACACAAAGTAATATTCATAGTATCTTAATTTTAAGCCTTCTCTGTTTTTTCTTGTCATTAAAATAATTATCATTGTTCCTCGTTGACTTACTTTTCTTCTTAGTCAGTCGATACATGCAGACTTGTTGGATTCAAGCTCAACGTTTTTATTAAAAATTAAATTATATGGAATAAAAATTGCTTTAAAACAAAAAAAAATGCATGATTTATCCCACTGGGTACAATGTAACAGCACGACACTGTTTATACGACCCCTAAAAATCCATTAGTCTTGTTGATATACATAATTGCTTTATTTTCAGCAAAGAGTCACGTACTGCGAGCGATCAATAAGAAAAGCGAATGCATTGAGTGCAGCGGAAAACGTAGGCTCTTTTAAAAGCTCACGATTCTAAGAAAATGCTTTTCCATTGAAACAGCTTTTTCAATTCCCTGGTGCATCACCCATTGATATACGCCAAACGTCACCAAAGGCTGTTGTAATTATGGAGAAAATTAACTCACTGAGAAAGGTAAGAGGTTTACTTTGTTTTCATATTTTCCTCTTAAAAAAGTATTGCGATTTATTTTATTAATAAACATTATGTATTTCTTTCTGTTTTCTATCTAAAATGTTAACAACGTCTCTTCCAATCATATTGTGAATTGCTTACCATAAATAATTTTAATGAAAAAATTATCCAAAATGTATTTATAATATATATATACTTATATATAACATGTTCGCTCCCAAAGTGGAGCATATTGATCAACACAGTTTGAAGATATCCACTCCGAAAGTGAAGTATATGGATATCCGCAATGTGAAGACGTCTTGGCAGACTATTTTTCACGAAAATTGTTAATCAGACAATGGCCCAACGAATAATAGACATCCAGTCTTGTATGTTAGTCTTGTATATTCGGGAATCGAACCCGCATTTCCCGTATTGTTAGGCGCGCACGCTGACCTCTATGCTACCGGGAAGAGAAATTTTAATAGTAACAACAATAGATTTTTCACGTTCTTAACCCAAATTTAAATTAATTATTAGGGCGTATATGTGATTATTTATTCACGATTTGGAAACGTGTGGAATATATAGATCTCTACGGCATGAAGAATGTGGCGGATTATTTGACAATCGCGTGCATTTTCAAATTATGACGCAAATCCCGTAAATGTAAAAATGTAACATGTTATAAATATAATATAAAAAATAAATACATCTAAAATTAGTATGTAGTATTAAAAAATAGGTATGAATATCGTGATAATATCATGAAAATATCTTTGAAAACTTAAAAGGCAAATCAGTGGAACGTATTTTTTATATATAAAATAACCATGTTTTTCAATGTTTATTTTTGTTTTAATTTTTTTCAAATTCATTTGTCTAACAAGTTTGCATGCTAAATGGTTGTGTTATACAAAATATACATGTTCAAAACTTTCTCCTTAACGTATTGGCGAGGTGAAACATCTTCACTTTGAAAATACACCCATAATTTTTTTAAGTCTGGAACCTTATGATTTTCAAACTGTAACACATTCTCATTTGAGTGATGTAATTACGTCTCAAAAAGGAAAAGAGAGAACATTCTAAGTAGCTTATCACAGTGATTTAGTGTATTAATTATATCTGCCTTGGAATGTCACCTTTCTGTTTCCGTTATTTTTTTTTCTGTGTTTGTAGTTATTTTATATTACTCAACTTTTAATACATAACAGAATGATTCTTACATTTAATTACAATACATCATTTAGCATTTTTTTCATAATTTTAATTTAAAACATACATTTTAACCAAACGCACGAGGTGTGCCAAGACACCGTGGCTGTCGACACAGTAAGGTGCCAGTGAAATCAACAATAGCCTATTAATATCTTTGTAATATAAAGACAAATACTTTGTTTTTTTACTAACACGGAAGTCCTTTACAAATTCGTATAGATAATATTATTTATTCATTTGACAAGAATCGTTCTTCACTTCATTTCATATCATTCAAATGCAACGCAAATATTTAATATTTTCTCATACGTTTCACACGAGTCGTACTGTATGTATGACGCTTTTAATAATCAATTGCCCTTATCTTCAAATCAATTCACAACGATATATTATATTTGATATCAATGAGATAAATGATGGATGACGTTATATGAATATAATATACAATAGTATATCGTCATTTTGGAGAAAATACTATGCATTGATTTATTCAATAAAAATAAATATTTCTAAGAAGTAATCAAGTAACATCATATATATTAAATGCGTAAAGGGGGGTACATACGCTCATACAAACTTGTTCAAGTATACATGAACGATAATAAAAATACGGTGACCAAGTGTTAAAGAATTTACGATATTATAACACTGTTATCTCATTGTTTGCTGCTTCTTTCTCCCTGGTAGCCGAGAGGTTAGCGTGCGCGCTTCAGAACTGGAGATTGCCGGCTCGATTTTTACAGTTGTTGGTTATTTTTAAATTCAAAGATGCAGAGCCGGATGCCGAGTAGGTTGAGCAATTATCCGACAACCAATAATAAATAAAAAAAAAATATAACTACATAAAGTAACAAATTAAGGGTTGTTGCTATCGCGCCACCTCTTTCATAGTACGGTAGACGAGGCAACCGTATGACAGTATCCATTTGTGTTTAATAATTATTGTGTACTGTATTGATCTTCGGAATAAAATTTTAAATATAATGACAATCTGCTGTCTGACGAAGGCGTCTCCTAGGTAGTCAGTCCTCTACGCCTGGGTAGTCTGTAACGCACTCTTTTATATCGACCTTAGAAAGGAAAAAGGACGTAAGCCATTTAGAACTAATTTTACAGGAAGCACAAAAAACGTTTATTTAATCATTTGAGCCAAAGTCAAAACATTATATTGGCACAAACTTGAAATATTATACATGATTATGTGTTTTATTTACTCAATATGAAATTCATTTAATAAGTTATTTAAAAATAACTAGTAAAATCGATTAGGTGGAAACCCTTTTTTCTAGTCGCTAGTTTTTCTGGCCATTTTTAAACTTTAAATCTAAATTTCGACACTAATTAAGACATTTTCAGCTCACATCCTTTTGAAAGAACGTGTATTAAGCTATAAACATCTTGATTATCGAATAAAAGCTAATTTAAAAACTCATGGTTACTACGTTTTTTCTTTGCACAGTCAATATGTAAATGAATGTAAAGAATCATACAAGAAAATACTTATACAAAATTTAAAACCGAAACAAAAAAATCATGTACGTATTACAATACAATGTATGGAAATAAGCTTTAATCTTTTTATAAATATAATATATACCTCAAGTTATTTAAGAAAAGCAGTAAAATTGATTGTTTGGAAGCCGTTTTTCCTGATCACAAAATTCACAAAGCACTATTTTCTCAACTTTAAAATCTAAATTTATACATAAATTTGACATTTTCAGCTTACATCATTTTGATAGAACGTCTATTAAGTAAGAATTTCAGAAAGGTCTTTTAAAAAACAGAGGGCTCAGTCTTTTTTTCTCCACAGTAGATATGCAGAAGTTGAAGTTTCCTTAAATTTCTTTTACAATAATGCAACTGTATGGTTGAAGAATTATACGACATCTACCTGCGCATGCGTAGGAAATAAAATTGATCACGAAATCAAATCAACGATTCCGTTTCTTTTCTATGAGTTACTCAGTAATTCCGTTGATCGGTTGGAAACTTGACGCTCGAAACACCGCTGTTTTCGACGCCCGCATTGTAAAAACACAGTCTCCCGACGGGAATAAAAGTAATTCAATAAATAATCGAGTGATTTATATTCTGAATAAACCAAATTCAATTCACCGTGTGGCTTTTACGCATTTGTAAGTATTATTATTATATCGACTTTCCATTGGTAAACATTATGGTTAAATTATAGAAAGGTATATAATGAAACAACGCGTGTAAAAAAAACCAGTAAAAATTGTGCGGGAAAAAATGGCGGCAAATTTGAAATGTAAGCACTCTTTTGAAAATTTTTGGAACACTCCTTAATTTATCAATACATTACATGTACGATTTTTTTTCCATTGCCGTTAAAATACTTGATGATATCTGTTTTCAAAAATGCAGATTATTGTACTGTAGTATACTGAAAATTGTTTTTAAAGACAAAACTATAATTGACTGTGGAAAAAAAGGACGTAACCGACGCAAAGTAAATTTTACAGGACGCACAATAACGTTTATTTAATGTTTTCGGGTCAATGTCAAACCATTAAATGGGCACAATCTTAAAGTGCATGAAGACTGAAAGACTCTATTTAATCAATATGGTGTTATTTTAATAAGTTAATAGAGAAAAAAACAATAAAATTGATGAGGTGGAAGCCTTTTTTGATGGTCAAAAATTTCATCGACATTAATTTGACATTTACAGCTTACATCCTTTTGATAGATTGTGTATTAAATTGTCTATACTGTGATTATCAAATAAAAGCTATTTAGGGTTACGTATGTTTTCCTTCCCACAGTTGAATGTACGCATTTTGCTACAATAATTCAAAAAAATCATTAAATTAAATTATAAATCCAAAGATTTATTTAAAATAGTCTTCTCTCTACCGTTGACAGAACATTCAATCACCTTAAAATAAATTATGAAAGTTATTTTTTAGGCTGTATATTTACGAACTTTTTCAACTCTTACTGAATGGTGATGGATAGTAAGCGAGCTGTACTTTTTCATTTTATTTCTCCAAATATAAGGTCTTCATACTTTATAAATTCCTCATAAAATCCATATGGTTTCAATGATGGTATTACAAAATAATTGTTTCCTATTGAATAATCTAGGATCGGAATGTACGTGTGTGTTTCAAATAACGTTGGTATGTGTGTACCGGTACTATCTATCACTCACGAATGATGGCATTGCGTCTTATAGGGGAAGACAGGGAGTATTCAAAACGGTTAGATCAGTCGATAAAGAATATCCGTCCAGTATTCTCGTTTATTTTTTCATGTCTTGCACTTATTTTACTTTAATTGACATTTAGTATATGAAAAAATGATTTCTATAGTCAATTACAATAATTTGAACCAATAACATATGTTTTACTGGACATTCAGTAGCCACCACAGTGGCTAAAGGGCCAGCAAGGAGGCAGCGCGACAGCACGTCGTCGTTATAATAACTTGCTCACTTGCTCACTCACCTATTTATAGCTATTTTACATCTCTGTTGCTGGCGCTTTGCTGCTCTCGCTCTGCTGCCGTAGCATCTAGCGTAGCCTCGGCCTTATACTCATGATCAATCTATTGTGTATTCATACACAAGTTTGTTCGTTTACCAAATAACTGTTTAATTGTGATTTTATGCTGTTTATCGTTTTAAAACTTTTAATAAAACATCAAAATTATTTCTTTTAAGTAAATACATGTGTTTTTTCACTATTCGATTGATTTGATACGTAATACAGATTTTTTGATTAAATAAATAAAATTTAGCACCAAAATAATAATACTTATAACTCGTATGGAATAAATAAAACCTAGTTTCAATTAAAGGGCCACGTAGTGAAGTAATTGCTTACCACAAATGAGGAATTATCCATGAGAATTTCATTTAAAATAATGGCCTAAGGCACGCATAATCTCACTCAAATAGATTAATACATACGAGTATCTTTTCAAAGAAAAAACTCCCAAACAGAAACAAGAGATAGATAAAGTATCCATTCGTGTTTATTGTAATAAACTTTGTGTTTTTCCTCTAATGTCTTTAATCGAATAAATCTTAATATTTAATAAAAATAAATAAATTTTATTGTATTGTAAGGATATAGTCTATCATTTATTCAAAGCACAAACCAGCTTAAAGCTCTATTCTTGTATGAATGTTACTTATAAAATTAAGTGCAGACGTGTATGCATTAGAAAAAATACAAAGAACAAACGAATCGCTTGAATAAAAGTCACTTCAAAGCAATGTAGATAATTTTATTCAGATCACACTTTTATTTTACAAATTTAGACGGCCGGGATTTATGTAATACAATAAAATAATAAAAATGATCTTAAATATTGCCTTTTAGCACAACTTAGTCTATCCGAAACAATCCGAGCTCGAAACGCTGATGAAGAAAACGAAGAACTCTGACGGCAGGCAGGAAGCCTGGGGAGAATGTCCTCCTCACCAGGCGTTCATCCAGATCCACGACAATCCTGCCTCGGTTCATCCGGCACCAATTGAGTAAGTAATCGCTGTCGTCATGGTCAATTTGTTATATTGCTCCAATAGGTCGTTAGCACTCGCCAATAGCATAATTCAATCCATAGAGAGGTTGGACAAATAAATTGCAGCAATAATGCCAACGTGTCACGTACAAAATGTTAACGTCAAATACTGAAACTCGATGAATCTTTATAGCAATGCTCCGTAACCTTGAGACAACGCTGGGTGTGCCGTGGTGCATTTCTCCAATATCGAAAAAATATACGAATTTTTTTCTTGTCGTGTGTCGCGAAATTTTTGATAAAACGTGCCGTGTAAGAAAAAAGGCTACGAACCACTGCTTCATACGGCACGTGATAAAGCAATACCTTGTATGCCACACAGCAAAAATACGAAAGATGAAAAAAAACTCTCCATAGCCAATATCATTAAATCCAATTCCCGTATTTTTTCAATCTCAACATTTAAAAAAAATCTTTATTTTTTAAATCATACTAGCTCTGAAAGTGGAGCATATGGATCGCGTCAAATGTTAAGATATGTCTTGACAGATTATTTTTACAAAATTTGCTGTCAGAAATTTGCCCAAGCCAATAGGTATCCATTTTTGCATTATCAGCTTTTTATAAAATCCAGAAAATGTGGGAGTCTATCCCTCATCCCCTAGATGTGAAGCATGCATTCGTATCTTTATGATATCGTGGAAGTGATAGTTTTACTTCTCGATGAGATGAGTATTCCTTGAAAGGTTGGCTTCTTTGGCACGTACTCTTCCAAATGCATAGCGAACAAATAAATAAACAAACATTCACCTTTTTATATAGAGATAATATCATTCGCGGTAGCTTAAAAATACAAGAAATAATAATTTTGTGAAGGAAGTTATATTACGCAATAAAAAAAATAAGAAATAGAATTTCCTATAAACTACAAAAAAAAATCGGGAATCGTGGTGGCACAGATTTTTTTAATACAAAAAGGGAGAATGGCCAAAAAACTTTGAGAAACCCTGATCTAGATTACTTTGTAACCTAAAACTAGTTAAAAATATATTAGCAGTGTTTCAGATATTTACAGTAACATGCATACATGGATGTGTACTTTCTGTGCAATGTTATATTATAATTTAATGATGGATGCAATGCGAGTGATGGGTTTATTACTGTCATATATAATCACAATGCCAATTATTATTGAATTAAATATGAATGTGTAGCGACAATTCTCAGTGGTAGCCTTATTATGTAGACTTAAGTGTTTTAACCATTTGAGTGCTAAACAGCGATATGTCGTCATCCGTGATATCAGCAAAAAATGCTAAGTACAATCGTATTGCATCTTCGCGTCATACTATTACAAATATCTAGACTAGTCTTTATGGTATTGATACGAAATACTCATGAATAAAACTATCTTTTATATACCATGTTCGTTCCTAAGGTGGAGCATATGAATCCATACAGAGTGAAACTACCCACTACGAAAGTGGAGTATATTGATCTCAATGTAAAGAAGTCTTGACAGATTATTTTTCATGAGAATTGTTTGTCAGACAATTGCTCAACCCAATGGGCAAACATTTCTGCATTTTTTGGATTTTTAGATTCCGACAAATGGGAAATCGAACCCGCATTCCCAGGATTTCTAGGCGCGCACGCTACCAATTACGCTACTGGGGATACTTATTATCCCGTGTAATTACAATTAAAATTCCTAGGTTTCCTAGGTAACCGAGCCAAGGCGGAGACGTGCAGTTGTGCAGATTGTTCATCGCACAGGGGCGCTTGAATACGATGGGCATATTTTTATAAGAAAAATAAAATAAATTCTCCAGCATTTTCTACATGTAATAAATTTGCATAATTAACACAAATATAATGTAAAAACATAAAAGATAGCTATAAACCCTTTTGCACAAGGACGCATAATCAAACAGCTTAATGAATTTGTAAAATATTTAATATTTTAGCTAAAATTATTTTTTATACATGGGTGCCTCCAACCCACGGTTTGGCACTGAACCGAGCTATAGCAATGCAGCATTTCTATTTCTCAAATAAATATATCGAACCCTCCGTTTCCCGGATCACTAGGCGTGCACGTACAGTTCTAAGCCATCGGAGAGACAATTAGCAAACAATAGCATTAAACAACAAAACGTAGTTCTCCGTATTTAATCCCAATTGCTGAGATATTTCGTGTGCTTATGATTTTAGAGTTGCTGTTAAGCGTATTGAAAAAATCATCCATCAACAAGAAGATGATGACGAGGAATATGAAGATATTGATGATGATTGTGATTGTAACGATTCCGAAGTGTGTCAAGAACAACCGATGCCAAATAACAGAATGTCACCAGCAATTGCATCCAAACTTGACGATTCCAAAGACTTGAGCGAAGAACAGAAGTAAGCTACTAACTCAAAAATATTTTTATTTTCAGCTTGCTTTAGCAATAATCGTATTATACAAGTCTCCATCTTTAATTTATTTACGCACTTTTATTATTTAATGATGGTTGTGTGATGGTATTTACAAATTAGTAATTTTATATTTAACTAAATTTATTTTAGGTTACCACGAGTTAAAATAATATAAACACAAACATGAGACACGCTTTTAAAAACAAAAATATACTATATATATGTGCCGTTCAGTGCACACATCGACTAACTCCACTTTTTGAAAAATCTTACATTTAAGTGTCAAAGCACTTGGTATAGTCATAACTTTTTATATTTATAATAACTTTCCTGAATAATAAAGATTAACACCATTAAACGGCAAAATTTATATATTTGAATTTATATTATAACAGGAATTTTAAAAAACAATATACATTGTTTCATCGCATTTCTCAATTTTTTGTTTTAGTGAGTTAATCGATGTGTGCACTGAACGGCTCATGTATTATTGCATACAGTTATATTGGTTGTATTTAATTGTATTTGTCTTCCCGGTAACGTCGTTGGTAGCGTGCGCGCCTAGCGATCCGGGGAATGCGGGTTCAATTTCCCATCTGTCAGATTTTTAAAATCCGAAAATGCAGAACTCGATGCCTATTGGGTCGAGTAATTGTCTGACAAACAATTCTCGTGTAAAATAATCTGACAAGACGTATTCACATCGCGGAGATTTATATACTCCTCTTTCGGAGTGGATATATTCACACTGTGTAGATCTATATGCTCCACTTTCAGAGCGAACATGGTATGAAAAAAATATTTTTCCTAAAAAAGTATGATCTTTTTTTTCACACACCTAACATTTTAAATTCACCGTTAATACTACTATTCAGGGAAATAAAAACAAAGAAAATACATTATGCAACAGATGTAATTTCATATTACTATGTGCAATAAAAAATCATTGTTAGTTTATATTTTTTAAATTAAATACGAAAACATAATTAAATAAATGGAAACCTACAAATATATACACACCTGTTAAATATTAGTTCAGTTCAAGCTAAAATATGTATATAAATAAAAGATTTTTTAAAATACTAACCTACTTTTTATTTATTTAGATTCCGTTCTCGAAGTGAAGAGATGGCGTTGGAGAAAATGAGTGTGTTATTTCGTCGATTTTCCGAAAGGACGGCAAGAGTTAAGGAACGGATGAAAAATGAACCTCCTCCTTCGCCGTCAAGTCATGGAAGTGCTTCACCGTCAAGGAAAAGGTTTGTAAAACATTTCTTCCGCTTGTAGGAAATACAACCGTTCTCTCTCTATTGATAATCAACTCGTCATTAAAAAACTTGAAGTTACAAATGGACGCATAATTTAATTTTAAAAAATATTATAAATTTCTTTTAATATGGTTTTATTGTGCTTAAATTATGAAATGTGTGTGTATATAGGTCTGACTCTCTTCAATCTGTAAAACTTGTTGATCCTACTGTTCAACCGGAAACGGAAGAAGACGATAATGGAAAATTCTCTTGGCGGAAATGCAATAATTTTGAAAAAGTCTTGGACCCACAAGGTAATAATATTTTTAAATAATACATGTTCATGGAGTCAAATATCACTTGCTAACAAACTAACAGTTTTAAGATAATGGATGTTTTTTAATTTGCAATTTTATGTGTCTATTTATAGATTATAATAAATAATGATTAGTTTTGTATGTCTTGCAATAAGATATTGGCATAGTCAGATCTGTAAATTGCCTAAGTATATAAAAAAAAACGAAAAATATATAGTGTGATCAACTTTAGACATCGATTATGTTTAAAATTATTTACTTTGACCGTCTGAATCATTTTTACTTTAAATATTATTTAGTGACTTCATGTCGACTATATCTAAGTACTAAGTAAATACTGAATTAATAAAGCTAAATAAAAAGCTCGCTAAGCTTTTTCGTACACGATTATACTGAAAATTTTCTTGCATTATGTTCTTAAGCGTGTCCGCTTGAAAAACATTGATCTCCACAGTATGAAGGTGTACGCAATGAGAAAATTTATTTTATACTGCTCACGTGAGTTGTTTGTCAGCAAAAAACTTAATACATATGATATAGACTCTGTTTGGGCAACCACATATTTGCGTGTTTTGAAAATTACTTTTACTTTTAGAATCACAATGTATCCAATTAAATACACGCTTTTTCAAAAGGAATCAAGCCGCAAATTTTGAATTATTATCTAGTATGAAAATAGTGACTGACTAAAAAATTGGTTCGTTTTCGTACCGTGAAGTTCTATCTATATACACCAACCAATATTTTGGAATAAAAACAATGATTGACTTATATTCTTAATCATTTATATGACAGTCATGGCATAAATTTTATTTTAAATTCTCAGGTATCTTCTACCTGAGTTGGCTGTTGACGGTGACCATCTGTTACTGCTACAACGCCTGGGCGATTCCTCTTCGAGCTTCGTTTCCTTACCAGAATCCTCAAAACACCCCCGCGTGGTTATCTTTCGACTACTTCTCTGATGTTGTATACATAATTGATCTCATTGTAATAAAACCGAGGATATCTTACTTGACTGAAGGATTTTGGGTGGAAGATCCAGCGGAAACTAAGAGGAATTATCTCAAAAAGCTTCAGTTTAAGGTAACTCAATAGAGAACGGCCAACAGAGTATAAAAATTTTTTAAAGTATTTTTTGTGGCCCATGAAGCGTAAAACATCGTATTAACAAAGCTGTATTGTATTTCTGATTTCAGATGGATCTCATATCTCTTCTTCCATTGGACTTCCTCTACTTTTACTTTGGAACATCTGCTGTATTTCTTCGTATACCTCGGCTTCTGAAAATTCAAACCTTTTTGGAGTTTTATACGTCAATGGATCGAGTATTTCCTTCGCCATTTGTTGTAAGCAACTATATCAAACATATTTTTAAATATTATACACCCGGATCTCGTATAACGCGTTACTTCTAAAACACGGTTTTGATATAGCATGGTTAATTAATTGAGGCATATTTTTGTATAACACGTCTTTAGAAACAAACATTTATTTGCAAATTAATTAACCTATCTGATTTGGACAACCCTAGACTTTCACAAAAATATTATATTTCCCTTATTCGACTAAATCCATAGCCAAAGAAATAAAAAAATCCACATTAGTTGCTTGCTGGCAAAAAATGAAGCCAGAAGTAATCACTGAAGAAAATGTTGTAACACCAATAGAAGATGAATACAAAAAGACAATTAACATTTCTCATGATATTAGTGATTTTTTAGATAGCCTGGATATTCAAGATATTAACTAAAAACGCTAGTTGGATGAACCTATTATGATACTCAGAAAACAGTTGTAGCGAAACAGCTACATGTTTCACATTAAAAACTATAAATAAGTTTTTGGGGTTGGCTGATAAATTTTATAAAAAATGATCCTATAATGGAAAGAAATTTGTTCAAGGCAGAATTACAAAAGTGTCTGGCTCGTTATCATGAAATACATAAAGATGTTCGCGTTAAAAGTAGACAATCGATTATAAGGCAGTTTTAAAAGATTAAATCCAAAAATTCTCAATAACCGGTAATGAAAACTTACAGCCCATCTTGAAAATGGGTGGAATAAATAGAATTGTAAGTGATAGCCATAATGAGTGATCTATATTAAATATGTATTTTGAGTAAATACTTTAACGAATATATTTGATATTTTTTATTGGAAAAAATAAAGGATATGACAGAATTTCAATATCTTTTTGGAACGCATACCCTAATTTTGGAAGAACTTCAAACCCAATATAACACGGATGTGTACTATATAACGTTTTTTCTGGAACCATATGATCGTGTTGTATGAGGTCCGAGTGTAATTTAATTTGTTTTCTTAAAACATGAAATATTTTTAAACATATTTAAAAAAACTTTTATATAATGAAAAATCTTGACATGAAGATTTCTTAAATATGTTCCACAATTTTATATATAAGTTCTATAACTCAATGCTTGAGTGTAAATCGTAATTATCTGGAAGTAAAAAAGTTAGATTAATTACAAAATGCATTTTTAGACTTTCTAATTATTCATTCAAAAGCATGTGGTATTATAGAGGTTAGCATGGGGGCCTAGAAATCTAGGAAATAAGGGTTCAATTTCCACATCTGTCGGATTTTTGTTAATCCAAAAATGCAAGACTGGATGTCCAATGGGTTAAGTAATTGTCTGACAAACAATTCTCGTGAAAAATAATCCGCCAAGACATCTTCAAATTATAGAGTACACTCCACTTTGGAAGCGAACATGGTATAAAAAGGAGAAGATGCTTAAAGATAGCCGGAGATTCAAATACATAATCCACGTGCAAATTTACAAATATCGAATAACTTTGAGTTTTAGGTATATATCCATAAAGCACCAATACTCTTTTATAACTTATGTGTTATTAAAATATGTATTAAAAAAACATTTCTAGGTACGTGTGGGCCGTACACTTACCAACATCTTCTTCCTGATCCATCTGAACGCGTGTGCTTACTACACAGCTAGCACCTACGAAGGTATCGGCTCCAACGGCTGGGTCTACAGTGGCGTTGGCAATGCATACCTGAGATGTTTCTACTTCGCCACCAAGTGTGCAACGTCCATTGGCAAAAATCCCAAGCCAGAAAACGAGTTCGAATATGTTTTCATGACTATCGCTTGGTTGATGGGCGTTTTCGTTTTTGCTCTGCTCATCGGCCAGATAAGAGATATTATAGCAACCGCCACTAAATCACAGGTATTATATTTATTACTTTTAGTATATAGTAATATTTTACCGTGGCCGTGTACTATTAGGTTAGGTTAGGTTAGGTTACGTATTATATGGTAACATAATCAGGACACTACACCATCTTAGACAAGAAAAAATACTCAAAGAATGTGTATATGTATATTGGTATATTTTCAGACCGAATATAAGAAGCTTGTCGATGAGACAATGGAGTATATGAGGAGGCTAAATTTGCCGTGTGATCTCCAGCAAAGAGTGACAATGTGGTTCAAATTCACCTGGGAACAGCAACGGACTCTCGGTATGAAAAAAGCACTTTTATAGATATCAAAATTATATCCTCGATAAGATTAATTTATCTTTTACATATTGAAGGTATTGACAGTAATTTTAATAAAATGCATCTTATAAATACAAAGATACGTCAACAGCGAAAAGGAATCCATTTCCGAGAAGAATGTGTGTTAGTAATAGATAATTTGTAAAAAAATTAATTAGAACTGACCTTATGTAAAAATAATCTTGAAATGTTTCTTTGGCAAAACTAATTTTGAGCAAGTAAAAACGTCTGTTCTCAACAAAGCTCGTTATTAATACAGCTTATACAGTTATAATATGAATCAAGCACATTCTAGTGCACAACAACCACGGTCTTGGGAAGCTGCTCCTGGGATATTTGTGGTACTTTAAAGCATACCTCATTTTTATCACGCCACGATATACGACCGCATAACGGATGTGAAGACGTGGTTTATAGTAGATGGAAAACAAGTGAAACTTATTTCAAAAAATAATGTACAAACTAATTTCGTCTACTGTTAATATTATAAGGCAGCCGAAAAAAATATTAAATTTTATAAATAAGTATCTTGTTTTGCTTCCAGATGAATCGCGCATAATAAATACCCTTCCAATCAATCTGAAAACGGACGTGGCTATCAACGTGCACATTCAAACCCTGAGCAAAGTCCAGCTCTTTACCGATTGTGATGAAGCACTTCTGAGAGAACTGGTCCTGAAGTTAAAGGCTGCAACCTTTCTTCCAGGAGATCTCATTTGTCGGAAAGGTGAAGTTGGAAAGGACATGTATATTGTCAAAATGGGTCAAGTTCAGGTTTGTATGACAGACGAAAATGTATTTAATAATGCCAGCCGTCATCCGCATACTGGATTTAGAACGATCCAATTAGGAATCGAGAAAGCAAGTTAATATTCTCTTGTCATTGAATTTAAGAAAACCTACGTATTTTTTGTTCATAATCCATAAATGTGTCTCCATTTTAGTCCATATTAACTTAACAAAAACTGGTTTTGTCTAGTGTTTATTCGCTCATCCATCATCACTTTTAAATATTTTTTCGATTGGTTAAGAGCATAATTTGTGCAATACTTATGAAAAGTTATTTACCATGAAGAGGAAAGGGACGTGACCCTCGGCTTTTTTTTATAGTCACAATATATACATCTTTAAATACGTTCTATCAAAAGGATATAAGCTGTGAATGACAAATTAGTAAATATATGTAGCTTTTAAGTTTGAAATGAGGACATCTTGTCAATTTCGCAACCAAGAAAAAGGCTTTATCGATTTTTTATGTCATTCTTAAATACATAACTTCAATAAATAAAACGACCAGTTTTAGTCTTCGCGCAATTAAAGGTTGTGGATATTGATTATTTTGACTTTAGCCCAAAATCATTAAATAAACGTTTTTTGTGCCTCCTGCAAAAATTCTGTGTAGATTACGTCCTTTTTAATTTCCATTGTCGATAGGTATTAATATTTTATAACAATATCAAAAATGTGTATTATTTTAATATGCAATTAATTCACTAAACAATTTCGAGTTTTATTATTTCTAGTTTACAAATTTCTATGAGTTGTGTTAGCATGACCTTAAGATAAAGTATTGACGCGTACATATTCATGTACTATATTAAGTATTAAGACTTAAGTTGTATGATTAAATACTGTAAATGTATATAAATGTGAATCTTTTTTAGGTGATGGGAGGAGCGAACAATCAAGAAGTTCTAGCAACGCTGAGTGAGGGTTCTGTTTTTGGAGAAATCAGTTTACTTGGCATGGAGGGAGGAAATCGTCGCACTGCTGATGTCAGGTTAGTTGGTGGATTATAAACAATGCTCTATTCCATTTAAACGTACTTCTTGCTATATCTGTTGTATTTTTATATATCAAATGTTTTGCAAGAACGCTGATGGTGGCGTATTACAATTCTTTTCTTAGGTTCTAAATCTTCTTCTCTTAATGCCATTTTTCTCCCTATATAGATCAAATATCTGCCACGTGGCGCCTCCAGAAATATCTGTCATTCGCCAGCGATTTTGTATCCTCCCAGCCATCCTTTAGTTTTACATCTTGCTGGTGGTACCCGTTGGTCTTCTATGGCGCCATTTTATATAATAATTTAAATTATTACAATAAGGTTTGGGGTTCCGCCCGAATCTGTAAAACTAGAGATACTACATTATGTCTAGCTTTTACCACGTTCTGCAGATGGTTCGTGTGAGTCTTCTAGACCTATTCTATCTTAAGCCAACTAAATCTTAAAAGTCTGCTTAATACCATCAAAAGGATGCAATAAACGAAGCTATAGGATACCTTTGCTTAAAATACGATTCAAATTTAAATTGCTAACATTAAACACCATATGGTTTTTGTTTTCATATGTTAATTTCGTTTGCATTTGATTTCAGATCGAAAGGATATTCCAATTTGTTCATTTTGAATAAGATGGATCTTGACGCTGCTCTGGTTTACCATCCGGATGCACAGCAAATACTTGGCAGAAAAGCTAAAAGCCTTATGAGAAAGAATGCTGCGAGGATGAAAACAGCTGAAGAAATAGAAGTCATTATTCCAAATCCAACAACTCCAGAGAAACCGTCGAAACTAATGCAAACTATTATGCAGGTAATTACTTTATAGCTGTGCTTATTTTTATTTTATATAGCGCATCAGTACTACTTGTGTACATTATTACAACTACAGTAGAACCTCGATATAACGGACTAATTTACGCTGTACAAAGTATTTTTAGAGCGTTTTTCCAAATCCATTTTTATAAAAACATAGTTGAGTTTCGTTATCCGAGTACATGTTAGTAAATTGTTGAAAGGCGATCTGATCACTGATAAATTTATTTTGGCTTTGTTGTTTCATCTCTCTCGTTATTTTTACTTCCATCTTCTTTCTCTATGACCATAACATCATTTGCTATTCAACCCATTTGATATTAGGGTCACATTAATTTACTTTTAACCCCTGTAAAAGATTTTCTTCGGCTATTTCTTCTCCAGAATTATCCTGAATTATCCTACAGAAATCAAGAACTTCTAAATCTATGTCTACATTTTAGTCACTAAATTAATTCTTCCAACAATTTTCCAATGTTTGCATTTCAACTGCTTTATAATTTTTTTCCTTTATATCCGAAGTCCGCTATATCGGGGTCCGTTATATTGAAGCTCTACTGTAAATATTTTACGAATTTTACTTTCCCTAATATATTTATTAAACTGTAAGTAGTTTTATAGGAAATAGTTTCGTTACCAGTGGTACCGTAGATACATATTCAGCGCCCTGGAGCAAGTAAAATCGTTGTGCCCTCTATATGTTCTCGCTTTGTTTAACTCTCACGCTATCTTTATATTCCTTTAAAATTTTACCTTCTACCAAGACCATAATTTTTTCGTTTTTTACCGAAATATTTTATTATGATAAATATCATTAAATAAAAGAAGCGAGAAGAAGATAAAAAGTGATCTGCTTAAATCTTTGATAATAATGTGTCATTTTAGGTTGTTCCAGAAGATTCTGGAGCTGGTCAACTGCTAAGAAAGGGATCTCGTGCCAATTTAAAGAAAAAAGATCGAGCAAACAAGAATGGACCAAAAGTATCACAAGAAATAACAGAAGAAACTAAAAATCTCGAAAGAAAAGGATCTAGAGTTTCGTTTAAGAAAAAGGATTCGATCAAGCAAAATAAATATCGAATTTCTTTTGACAATCCGGAAACTCTTGAAACAGACGACGCGTGTTATTGTGATAGACTCAGGAGAAGAACTTATCCAAAAAATCTACGCAGAAGAAAGCTGCCGATGTACAATCGGGACACATTTGTCACCTCTGGTCTATACAGCACCAGAAATTGTCTGTCAGAACCATCATTTGAAGCACTGTCGAAAACTATCCAAAATGAAGAAGACAGGTTCATGTCACTCGAAAAAGAGGGTCTTAAATCACATGAAGAAAAGGAAAGTCGACGATCTGTACTTAAAACTGACAGTATGAAATCTGTTGATGGAATCGATCTTCAAACGTTATTTAAGCAAGGAGGAAGCTTAGCTTCTGTATTCAGTACTGCATCTAAAGTTGAGGATAAATTTGAGGTAATTTCGGAAAGAAGTAATTCCGGTAAAATCGTAAAAAACAACATCAAATCTGAATAAAATCGTACGCAAAATTATATTAAATGTGCAATTATTTATGTTAAACGTAAGTTAGTAGAATTAGCATACTGCATTTTTCATCATAATATAAACTAAAGGCAGTGATTTAAAGATAAACTGCGTAAATAAGTTGTATTAAGAGAGAAAACATTACAGTAAATATCACTTAATATCAATGATCTCCTTTAATTTTTCGTATTTTATGCTATCTTCACTTGTAAAGCTCTATTAAGAATTTTCTTAATAATTTATTTGTAATGTCGTGTTTTTCTACACACAATTGTTTCGATAGTATATTTCTAATATGGTATATTTCCGTGGCCAGTTTTATTATTATTCTTATGAGTCATGCAAAGAGGAATCATTTTTGCTTAATATGTCTCTATCTAAAATAATATGATTACGTTATACATAAGAAGTAATGGGTCAATGTCATGCATATTATAATCTCAATGCATGTTTTCGAGCCTTTTTTATACAATTTACAAACGCACACGCTGTACACTGAAACTTACTTAGTTAATGTTGTAACTTCGTCAAATAAATGTTAGAAATGTTGATGTTGTAGCATGATGTTCTATATAAATAAAGATAATGAAATGATAATTTGTTTTATTATAATTTTTAATCATATTTTCCAATTTAAATAAAAAATAGATCTTTTTACATCATATTGAAGAAGCCAATTTATACAATAATTTATTTTATTTTTGATATATGAAAACATAATACGTTAATAAAAATACAACACTAAGATTTTAATCAACTCTTGTAATTATAGTTGATTACAGTAATTATAATATGTATCTTTCCGGTGGCGTAGAGGTTAGCGTGGTGGTATCGCAATCCAGGGAATACGCCCTCGATTCCCACATCTGTCGAATGAAAAAAAAAATACAGGACTGGATTCAACAATCAATTCTTGTCAAAAATAATCGGACATGTTTTGACATTGCGGATATTCATATACTCTACTTTCGGAGTGGATATCTTCAATCTGTGTAGAGCCATATGCTCCACTTTGGGAGTGAATATGGTAAATTAAAAAAATATAACACATACATTATATTAAATTGTCAAATCCATCAACTCAATATTGATTTATTGATAATTTAAATATAACCACAATTTAAGAATTTGATTTTAAAATCAATATCAATAAAACACTCTCAGTCAATGATATAAATAATTTACGCATTTTCACTAATATGCCCATATATATATATATATATATATATACTGTGGAAAGAAGAAAGGACGTAACCCTAAATTTTTCAAAATGGATTTTAGTCGATAATCATATTGTATACAACTTTATACAAGTTCAAAATTATGTAAACTGAAAATCCCAAATAGTGTCTAAATTTACTTTTTAAGATTGAAAAGGGATAGCCTATGAAATAAGCGACCAGCATAGAGGACTTCAACTAATAAATTGTATTGGTTTTTATTAAATAACTTATTAAATTAATTCATTTAAATCATTGTAATGTTTTAGCTTTGGCCGAAAACCATTAAATAAACGTTTTATGTGCCTGCTGTAATTTTTTTTCTGTATGGGTTACGTCCTTTTTCCGTTCTACAGTCAATATATATATCAATATATTGTAAATATTATAAGCTCACCGCCATTGACTGTAGCTTATCATTTTTCAGGCCAATTAAATTATTAATATATCAATGCCGATAGCATTTCCATGTTAAAAAGATACGAGGTTTTCATTAAATGAGTGATGAGAATTTTTCGCCTATAACGCTATTTTTGCCATCGGTAAGTTAATAAAAAATTCAATCACGAATTTAAACTTTTTATACTTTTATAATTTTACCTATAATATTATTAGTATGTGTAATTTGATTTTATTCTCTCAAGTTGTTCAGAGATGTCGTCGTATGTTATTAATTCCAATAATAATATTTACTAGTGAGAAGATAAAAAAAAAAATTGCTGTAATTTTTCTTTACATATTTTGAAGTTTCTTCCATTTATTTAACGTCTAATAAATTTTTATTTTATGTGTTCAATAAATTTTAAAAACCATAGATGGCTGATTCTCAGTATCAAAAATAAATAATCTTTTCATATGTTAAGTATTGTCGTTTTTCAACAGTTATTGCGTTTGTGGAACAATTATTATTTAACAGTAATTTTCAACATGAAAATAAAACTGTCTCATATCGGATATCCACAAAAACTATATTTCTTCAATAACTGGTGAGCTATACATTAAGTGTTTAGGGGTTATAATGTTAATTTCACTATGTAGACGAAATTCTTGTATTAGGTTAATAAAATTCATTAATGACTCATTAAGAAAGAAATCCCTTAAATCCGTCCAAGTTTGCATGCACAGTCGTTTGTGTGTGACCATTGCTTTTTTCCCAAAAATGGAACATCTCCCAATTTTAGGTAATCGTACGTGTATTTGATGTAAACTATAAGACTGGCTATCTACCGACATAAAATGATATAAAAAATAAACTATTCATTGATACGGGTGATTTAATTTTCATTATTGCTTAATATCAACATGCTCGATTTGACTAACAAAATGCACTGTGGGTTTCGAATATTAATAGTTTATATTACAAAACGAAATTTATATAGTGATACCTACAACTTCATTATTTTAAAAAATTTGATGATAAAATATTAAGCGATATAAAAATAATAGTAAACTTATTCAATCTATAATAAGTAATTCTAGCTTATTTTAGAGAGATTTAAGCCCGAACTGAACTCTAAGTCTTTTTTTACTTCATCACTCTCCTTGTGAGGTTCGTAAAACGGAAACAATGAAATAGCAGCGTTTAAATATCGTAAATTCCTTAACATATGGTCACCGTATTTTTTATGATCAGCCATGCATACTTGAGCAAGTTTGCACGAGTATGTGCAGCTCCCTTTAGGCCACAACAGATATAGTTAATAATCAACAAAAGATTTTTTAATTATTTAAATTGTGTTTCTTTATTTCATTTAAGTTATCTATGATAATTTGGGTTAATCTATTGCTATATTCACACGATGCTATGTTTGATTAATATTTTAATCTTCTTCTATTGACGACCATCATGGTGCTCTTTGACTGGGTTGACAGCTTGGATGTCCTTCAGGGTGATGGTATAATCGGATCCCAACGAAGACCTCACGTTGGCTTCTCCTTTAGGGTCGATGACTGGTCCGTCACCGATTGGCTCAGATTCGTCCCTAAAATAATCAAACAGATAACTATAGTATTCACACACATAACTACCAAAACAAAACCATTGAATGTCAGTTTTGGTTATCATTTTAAAGAGATTTTTGTAGAAACCCGATTAACGGGAACATTGTTAATTATTTCATCAACATTTCCATTTAAATATTTTCTCATTACTGCCATTTACATAAATATGATCACAATAAACTAATTTACTATTTAAAATAAATCAAGTTAGTAAAACATTCCGTAAAGATTTTCAATAATTCTTTAATATTTGCTCTGAAAATTGAACAATTTCAAATTACATAATCTCAAACTTTTATTTTATAAAATAATATAAATTCGAATATTATACGTCTAAACGATGTATATGATCGATCCTTGTTTAGGCAAAATATATTAACCCTCGGTTTATTGAAAATAGGTTTTATTTGAGGATCATATTTTCCACAAATAGATACACGTCCTGTTGAAAGGAATCAATCCATAAATGCCAAATTTTTATCGAAATGCAGCTTTAAATTTTGAAAAAAAAAGTATCTACTAAATTTTCATGTTGGAGAAAGAAATTAAATCTCATTCACGACATTATTTTTCTGTTAGTGTTAATGTCTTTTCCCTAAACAGGGTCATTATATCAATAATATACTCACTTGACAACTCTGTATCCTTTATCATCAGCCTCATAATGGACAGTCCTCTTGAAGAATCCGTCGCTGTATGAGTACATTCCCTGGACGGCAAGTCCATCTCTGGTCTCCGAGCGGGAGTGGGCGTGTCCGTTGATACCATCATCGACGGATGAATCGAATGAGTAGTGTGCTCCTTCGGCTTGTTTGCGGAATAACTCGGATTCATCGGTCTGAAAACGAACAAATACAATAATAATTAAATTTCCATGTAATGGAAGTTTTTATAAGCGAATGGCAAAAAAGAAAATGTATGAATCCTAACTGAAAGTAAATAAATATTCCAAACAACGCAGTACCATTGCCTTATTGATATACCTACAGAGTTATTGCATAGACAATAAATGACCAAAGCACTGCTGTGAGAATAGTTGGATCATCTGGATGAACAAGATTGAACACACTTTTTAACTCAAATGAATAGAACTCAAGCTGGGCCCATTTTTGTATCATTTCCATTCTGAATATGGGTCATATGGATCACAATAGTTTGAAGATAATCACTCCAGAAACAGAGCGAATTGATCTCTGCATTGTCAAGTCCTATTTTTTACATATATTTTTCAAGAGAATTCGTTATCGGCCAATGTTTAATCCAATTTTCATTCAGCCCTACATATTTGTACTTTTTATATCTAGCAGTTATAGTAACCGAATAACAAGCGATAGGCTACGCGTTTCGGAGCCGAAGATAGCGGGTTCAATCCCCACAACTGCTAATCTATAATAAAAATTTAAAAAATGTCGCAAAATAAATTCTTACAGATTCCGTACGCACTACATGCTGGGCATGTTGTTGATTTTTAGTAACAGCAAAGCTTGGAGCCTTTCCATGGGTAGCTTCCTTCTCGTCTCCAATCACTGGTGCTGAGGGAATAACTCTCCTTTCAGTATTTTCTCTGGTGTTTTGTGGCTGAACTCTGTATCCTCCCGTAACTGTATATCTGGTGTCAGCGCTTTGCACGTCCGATTGGTAGAAATCTCTTCTTAGCGATGGTCTCGAGATATCAACTTGGGATACTAGCTGCCTCTGGTCGGAGACATGTCCGAATGGTCTTGCTTTTGCACGGGTGACTTCACCCTGTTGAGGGGCGGCAGCTGTTAAAGCTACCAAGCAAACTAAACCAAGTGATACTATCTTTAAAGTCGCCATATTGAGATACAAAATCAACTGGAAATATTAAATTTTGCATTCTTTATATATTCGACATATTTGTTAAGAAATCTTTAATGATGCGCAAGAGCCCTAATATTAATTACATTCGACAGTGATTAACAACTAAGCATTCCGAAAGTATGCATAAATTGTAAATGATACTTAAATTATAAGCCATCGACAATTTATTGTGTTGACAACATGCTTTCAAAACGTGTGTTATATTGATTGTTGAAAGAAAAAAGACGTAAACCACACAGAGAAAATTTTACAGGAGGCGCAAAAAACGTTAATTTTGGGTCAAAATGAAAACGTTAAATAGACACTGCTTTAAAGTGCATATAAGTGCAGTAATGTTTTATTTACCCAAAGGATATTAACTTAATAATTTATTTAAGCTTTTCTCGATCAACAACCAAAGAATGTCGGTGAATTAAATGTTTTATGATAAAACAGCATTTTAAGCATCAAAAAAAATAATATAAGATAATTTACATAGATGACACTTGCTAGTTCCAAATGACGAATATTGGCAACACCATGCAGTTAAGAGTTAATTCATAAAGGGTCATTTCACAATGTACATTTATATTCTGTCCTAGATTCATCTATCATAATTTTATTCTTGACCACTATTTATACGTCACTTTTTAATTAAGTATAGAATCAATTATTATTCCCTCAACATTATTTTTAAAAGATTGGGTATCACTGACAACATAACCACAATATCCCCCTGAGGTAGACAAGTATTACAAATAATAATTTCATCGAACTGTCGCGAAATATAACAATTGACCTTTCTTCTAACTACAAAAATTATTACAATATGAAGGTCGTATAACAATCGAGCTGCATGTGATTAAATCATGACAACTGTAGTTGTCATTTCTAGAATATTACACGCGTATAACTCGCTTTACAGGAACTACTAAATAAGCCTTCCATACACCCGTCCTTGCACCTAGTTGTATCCCGAAGCTCTGACATTGAAAAGCGATTTACTTTATTCGACGGGAATGTCCTGAGAGTAAATATAAATTATCCGAGACTCAAGTGTGCTGGAATTAAAAGTAATAGAATGAAAAAAAGGCTTTACAGGAACTGGCACATTTTAACACACTGCCATAGTATTCAAGTTTTCATTCTTCTTCATCCATATTCCTAAGTGTGGCATATGGACACCACGATATTTACTTGATAGAATTTCATTTTAAATGGATTGAATAACTTTATTAAATTATAATTATCATTATAATAAATAATTGGCAAGTATACGTGTGCCCCAGTACTAAATATTCATTATATAATTATAAAACGCAGAACTGAATGCCCAATAGGTTAAGCAATTTACTGATAATAAATCCCTTTTAAAAACAAGCCGTGAAGAGAATTTTTTGTATTGTGGCGATTCTTAAGGTCCATATTTCCGTTATACTATATTTCTTTTAACTTCAGCACACTTGAAAATTTCTTAGACGTACAAAATATACATCTATAAAATTCTTCTTCTTCCATAATAGCTTTCTAAGTGGAGCATGTGGACACAACGTGTTGCTTGGAAGAATCCCTGTCGCCCGCCAGTATTCTTGCGGTCTGCCAGGTCATACCTGCCATCCCGTAGCTCCGGTGGATACATTCTAAAGATAGTATTTAAAATCCTTCTACGACGCTAAGAACCAGTAAGCTTAAGTCACCTTGAGGTCTTTTTGAGGCATCCACAATATGTGGTCGAGTCAGGTCCAGCGTCGCAACTTCACTTTGACAGTGATTAGTGGCTGCATGGTCCGTTCTCCTATCTGCTTTCATAACCTTTTGATAAAATACCCCAACATAATGAGCGTATAATCTTTCAAATGTTTGATTATAGCTTCTCGACGAACCTAGTGCTTATAATTTTGAATTTATAAGATTATTATTTTCGTATTCCTGAAAGGTCACTGTTTGTTTTTTTTTATCAAAGATAAATAAAAGGTTCTTTCAAAAATTCTTTCATGATATACAATTCCCAAAGCAAGTGTACATGATCACCCCTGTTGTATTATAAACATTAAAATGATCTATTTCTTTGTTTGTTCCACAAACCATTCAAATTTATAAAACTAATGTGTCATTTGCAGAATGTTAAGTAAATAATAATGTCGATCATAGTTTTGAACATTTGGGCACCGCCCCATGGCTAGGTGTGTAAAATAAATTAAATAATAATTAACTAATTCAAATTGAAGATTTTTAATAAGATAAGAAACACATCAATCTTACATAAATAACCAGTTAAAAGTTCGCAAAATTGAATCGTGTGAACAACATATTTCTTCGCTTTAAGTAATAATGCTTGAAACTCCACTTTGGTCTAAAATTACATAATAATGCAGTTTATCGCAAATTTAATTGTCTACGTATTATTATGTAACATGCATTATTATACGAAAGTGTGTTTATTGAGGATACGCTGTTTTTGCCTTCAAGCATCGTCATTTAAGTTTAGCACAAACTGCTGCTCGTAAGGCGAAATACCAGATACCAATCACACCCTCGGAGAATGACTCCATTTTCCGGTTAAAAAGAAATATGTAGAAGAAGCAATTGGCAACTTAGTTTCACAATACGGACAACGTGTAGAATTTTATTGTGTCATACGGCAACCACGAATAGTATTATCTTTAAGCAATAGAGTGTTACCATTTATTCAATATTTTGTATATTTAAAATTGCAACCACAAGACATGTTACTATCTCAAATGACACTTAACTCACTCAAAGAAGTACACTATTGTATGTCATACTGGTCCATTTTCTAGGAGATCAAAATCATACTTTGTGATCCATGTTGATATATTTGATTTACTGAGTAATGATTTAACAGTATTCTTTTTTTATTGATATAGAAGAAAGCGTCTTTAAAGATTTAAGAAAGACATTATTGTAATATGGTTACTTCTGTATATTTACTGGGTTAATTTAAAAGAATATTGAAGTTTTGGTATTGTCTCGCTAAATAAATTTTACCCAGATATTTCAATTGTCTTCTAGAATAGAGGAAAATGTACTTTAACCGCATTCATAACTCAAAACAACCAAATCTAAACTTACGACAGTGTACTTCAACGAAGTTATGTTCTACTCACTAAATTATAAATATAATAAATATTTTATCCATTTTGACACAATTTTACATGAAAGTAGAAAGATTCTTTAATTTGCTTTTTATTTTTTTCGATTATTTTGATATAAAAAAGACATTTTATGCGAATTATTCGTAAAGCCGGACGACATACTTTTGATAGATCTCGATACAAAATAGTAGCAGATAATATTTATTAGTGTAGGTCTCAGATCCAAATGAAATTGTCAATCTTCTTGGGACCTTTTTTCGTTATATTTAAATAACCCTAAATTCTCAAATTAATACGGGACATGCATGTAGTATGGTGCAACAAGATGACAGAATTAAGTCATTTCAGCTAAAAGACGACTTATCAAGATTGCGCTTCAAGCTATCAATTTGCTTTCGCATATTTTTTTATAATTTGAATTTAAAACGCACATTTTTTCTGCACATTCGGAAGCCATCACCAGAGCTAAAGGCATAGTAAAACAAGAAAACTAAAGGTTAAAAATCTGAAAATACAGGACTACATGTCCGTTGGGTTGAGTAATTGTCTGACAAACGATTCTCGTGAAAAATAATCTGTCAAAAC